>JAKTVU010000019.1:0-209927 GCA_030581855.1 Yueomyces sinensis
TTACTTGATCAATGGCTGGGAGCTTGTTCTTGTTCTGACTTACCGATGTACAGTCTTGCTCGACCTCGAGGTGGTACTATTTGTGACGTCTCTGACAGCCCTTGTAGCTTGGCCCTGCTACATCGGCGGTTATGCCACACATTCCAACAATTAATAAGGGCGTGTGGTCTAGTGGTATGATTCTCGCTTTGGGTTTAAAATTCAAGCATGCGAGAGGCCCTGGGTTCAATTCCCAGCTCGCCCCATAAATTTTTCAAACTTTTGGAAATTAAAGGCCGGGTAACACATTTAAATAATGATACACGTTAAAAACAATATTTTACCGTATTTTAAATATTGTTATACTCTTTTACATTCCTAGATACTACATATTTATCATTTCATAACTCAGTTATTCAGATATCACATCTTTTTAACATTCTTAGTCCTTTTAACTGCTTAAAAGAGATCTTTCTCATCACTTCGGTAAAGACTTGAAAAAAAAAATTAACTAATCTAAAAAAAAGATATACAAAACTTGTGATTTGTATTGTATAAATCTACAATTTTTATAAGAATTCTGTAAATAGGACCAATTGGATCTGCCATATAAGGTTTTTCTTATTTAATAAAGTTGTTATTTCTTTAATTGAAAAGTAAATAACTTATCAAAACTCTATTTTTTTCCTTTCTAGATCATAAAATGCCAAATAAACACAAGAAATCATATCGTCAAACAAAGGGTACAAGTCCATTAAGAAATGCAATTTTTAATGATACCAAATTGAAAAGATCCCAAAAGGATAAGGGTTCATTCTTCTCTAAAATTCGTTCGTTTTTATCATGGAACCAAGATTTTTCTTCAAAAACTGATGAGCCTAATAAATTAATTGAAGGTACTGATAGTAATAAAGAATCAATTGATAAAAATAAGATGGTTTTCATCCCAGGTGGATTTTTCAATATGAATAACTCTGATCTTACTTCATCTTCTTTAGTATTATCCAAAAAGAGACCAGAAAGTAGTCTTGAAGAAAGCTCCAAAGTACTATCAGATGATTCAAATGATTCTGATACCTGTTTAGATATAAATGATAATTCAGGATCTAATTTGATTAGAGAAAATAACTCAAAATTATCTGATTTCTTTAATGAGAAAGGTGACAATGATATATCAGAAATTGAAATGGCAGGTGTCATTGCTTTAATGAAACAAAATAAAGAATTATCTGTTAAAAAGAGAAAAATATCTACTTCTTCTTCATCTAATCATTTATTGAAGGATTCTACTAAAGATAATGAAGATTTAGATATAAGTAAAAATTTAATAATTTTGAAAAATTCAAATAAGAAATCATTTAAACCACCAAATTTTAATCCAGAATACGAAAAAAATAATGATAATTTATCCATTCAAAAAGAAAGTCAAAGACGAATCTTTGATTATAATACTATACCACCTTATAGAACATCTATCTATTCTTATAATAGTTCTCCAATTGAAAATAATAATGTTGATACTGACACTTTAAGTAATAATAAAACTTCCACAACTACTCCACTTCCTGATAACGAATTATTACAATCATCCACTACTACTAAAAGAGTTACAAACACTGCATCTGCTTTATTATCATTGTTAAATAATGATAATGATGAAGAGGAAGATTTAAAAGATATTAGCCTTTCTAATAAAAATTTAGCAAATCCATATGGTTTAAGTAATAAGAAATTGCTAGCAAAACGTGAAGAAACTTTATCTGAAAAAGAAAAACCTTTATTTCCTTCTACTACTAAATCAGTACCAGTTGATAGTTCATTATTAACAAATAAAGAGAAAGAACCAGTTAAACCAATTTCTACTCCTATAATTCCTGCATTCAATGAACAAACTGTTGATAATGAAAATCAACAAGATGTTTTAGATAATAAAAAACCACAACAACAAAATAATTTATCATCTTTATTTGATACGATAAAAACTAATAACAATGGTGTATCTACACCATCCACAACTTTTGATAAATATAAACCAAATAGATCATCTTCTTTGAGATCGAGTGTTTTTACTAAGGAGAAATCTCCTGAAAAGATTACTATAGAGGAACAAAAAAAGGAGAAGAAACCAATTCAATCAAGTTTTACTTTTTCATTTGATCAACCAAAGAAAGAAAATTCAAGTTTTTCACCAATTCTTGAAAAGCAAGAATCAAATGATACTAAGGCTAAGGATGATACTAAAACTACTCCAATATCTTTATTTCCACTTAAGAACAATTCAAATATGGAAGATAAGACAACTCCTAAAACATCATTTGTATTTACTCCACCTAATAATAATGAACCAAAAATTGAAAGTAAAACTCCAGCTGAAATGAAACCTACATTTAGTTTTAAACCAATGGGTGAGATTAATTCTACTAAAAATACCGAAAATCAGAAGAAACCAGAATTTAACTTTACTCCAAAGGTATCATTATTTAATCCATTAGGATCAAACGATAAAGATAAAATAGTTGAATTACCGGATGATGAAGAAGATATCGAATTAGATCAAGAGGAGAATGAGAAGAATTCTAATAATTTAGATGATAAAGAGAAAGAACAAGAAAATAAATCTGAAAAGAAAGATACAGAAAGTGAAGAAAAACCTATCCAAGAAATAAAACCAATAGCCATTGCAAAAAACAGTGAAATTAAAAAACCTGAATTTAATTTTTTTAATAAACCAGCTGAAATGGAAATAGATAAGGAGGATACAGAGAAGAAAGAAGAAGATAAAACTTTACCAAAACCAATTTTCTCTTTTTCAGCTATAACACCAATTAATAAAAAGGTAGAGGATGGCACCAGTAAGCAATCAACTGGTGTTTTTGCATTTAGTATACCCAAAGGAAAAACAACAGATGATAAAAAGATAGAAGCTTCTTCTTCAAGTGAAGCTGATAATTTATCCGAAAAAGAAGCATCAATTGATATTGTATACGATTTTGGCAATGTTGAACCAAGCAATGTGGATGATTCCAGCATTGATAATAAGAAAGTAGAAGAATTTAGAAATATATTTACTTTTTAGTCAAACAAAATAAAAAATAAAATATCAAAATTTATATATAAATAATAAGTATATACAATAGTTTCAACAAATGACCTTATATGTCTTCTTTAATTTTTACTTAAAAAAATAACCAATAAATTTTCATTTTTTTAGTGATAATGTATAATAAATATTTTAATTTTTTATTTAGATTTTACAGATGAATGTATATAACTGATTATAAGACTTTTTGTTTAACAAAGAAGGATCTTAAATGTCTCATTTGCCAAGCACAAATGGCAATTAATACTATTATTTGGATAACCATCCACCACATGGCACGAGAGTTGACAACTTCGGATGCATTTCTAAAAGTAGCTTCACGTTCTCTAACTAATTTATGTTCTCTCTTAATTTCGTCAACTTTAGCAATCAAAAAGTTGACTTTTTGATGTAATGCATTAATTTCACTTTTCTTTTTACTATCTAATTTTTTGTCAGAACCGATTTGGAAATTAACATCGATCTTAGCTTTTACCTTTGCTAACCAACCATTTGCTTGTGGTTGGAAACAGATTCTATGTTCACCGGAATCCAAAGCAATGAATGTAAATTGACCATCAGCGGAACTCTTTTGATGAGAGACTCTATGATAATTATCGAAAATTTCTTCAACATCAATAACTAAACCCAAATCATTATTAGAAACATCTCTGTATGAATTCAAACTTTCATCATAAACTTGAACTTTGTAATCAACTTGTAAAAGAGTTTCCTCAGACAATTCCTTGTGGAAACATTTACGTTCACCACCATTTGTATAGAAATAGAAACCCAAAACGTGGGTTGGCAACAGGAAGATTGATGCTAAGATTATACGTAATATATTTTGAGATTGCATCCTTTTTTCTCGTATTGTCTTCTAGACCTTTTTATTCTAATATCAATTATTCTCCAAACAACTATACTTAAGTAATATTTCAAATCGACCTTTTCATTATAATCAATGAATTTATTTTTGTCTACAAATTTCAGATGATTTATTTGGTGGACAAAGTTTGCGCGTTTACGCGACTGAAAAAAATGAACGACTTTTATTCGTTGGGAAGAATGAAATATTCGTTCACAATCGAGTCTACTAAATCAGAAACTCATCGGCGGTAAATTGGAGGTGCTTTGCCAAAATTCGTTGAAGTTGCCTGAAGATAAGAAGGTGGACCTATCTCGTTGGAGATGTCGTCAATGATCCTGCGAGTGAGTTGTTGGTCGAATGCTTTTTCTCTGGCGCAAAAGTAATGCAGGTCTATTTGGGGCCAGTTGAACTTGAAAAACCTATTCACCTGAACCACATTGTCAATACAAATCAACTCATTCCAAAATTCAATAGGTTCTTTAGTCAAGATTTGAAATAGATCTTCCTCAACCGAAAGTGTTTCTGAGTTTGTTCTTTGATGGAATATTTCCTGGTTTTTAAAACTAGCGTAGTAATCTGAAGGCCTTGTGTCGCCAAATTTGTTTCCAAAGAATAGCACATAAACTGTGCTCAATTCAATATCCATTTTAAATTTCATAGGCCTAACTGTTAGTGAGGTAAACGAACCTTTATCTTTTTGTAATCGATACCAACCAGAATTTGTAGGAATAGGCTTTCGGATAGAACTTAGATCATAAGTGCCGGGGCTACCTGAACTCTCTTCCCTAAGAATATCAACTAAGATGGAAAGGCCACCAACTTCCTCAATATAATAGTCTATGCTATCTTGAATATATTTGTATAACTTTCTTTTGTTCTTTGTCCTATAAGTTTCAGTTGCCAAAGAATAAGAAGTAGGCAATTGAAGAATAGGGTTCTTACTCTTAGAATCTATTGTTACTATAACACCTCGCTCCTCCAGCTTTGAAATTTTTTCATTAAATTCCCCATATAATGCAATACGACACAGATTTTGTAGTACTTCATTCTTTGAGTAAAAAATGTGTATCCCATTTGGCATTATTCTTCCTCTGTTAATGATAGTCTTCTTAGGTAAATGCCATTCTCGTATCGTAATGGTTGCATATAATTGAAATAGCTCCTCCATATTTCCTTGTGATCCAATCCTATTCATTAATTCCTCTGCCATTCTGCTTCTAAAGAATATATCCTTTTATTTTAAATTACTTTCTTTTTCTCTATTGGTTGAAGAATACATGCCATACATTTAAACCACCAGTTTATTATCTGGAGGTTTAATCTTTTGCAAAAAGATAAAAAAAATATATTAATTTCACATTTTTTTCACCCACATAGAAAGAAATATATGTTTTTCTCGTTAATAGAATTTTCAATGGATAATTAGGGATTCTATTATAAATTAATTAGATATTCTAATCACAAATTATTTTCGATTAGGTCATTCTTTTCTGAAAATATTTTGCGTCATAATAAGGTCTATTTGGCGAAGGAGAGTCATAGTGCCTTTTCTTGAATAAGACAAACACAAATCAACGATTTTATAAGGTTTTTCTTACTAGCTTTTCCATTCTGAAATAATTTAAGGTTCAATTTTTTCTTGAAGATCAGATAATCGTTTGCCAATAGGAAACAAAGATATTTATGTTCTTTTAGAGAATACCTACTAATGCTAAATATTCAATTACCTAACTGGTTTTTACAGTACTTTTAAATGAAATTACAACTAAAACCAAACTAAAGCATACCAATAAGCTTCTAAAAAATACAAGTTTTACAATGAATAACTAACTTCTCTTCAGCTACTGTAATGCTTGTTTTTAACGCCCAGGCGGTAGCGCGAGCAGCTCTTACAGAACAATAATGAAACTTTTTCAAATATTTGAGAAGAACATGTAGAAATTCATTATAAATATCTAATTAGTCCACTATAATAGAATCTGTGCAACATGAACCTACTATTTCAAGATCCTTTCTTAGTTCTGAAGGAATATCCGGAGAAACTATCTAATACGTTACAAACACCACTCAATACCGAATGCATACAATTTAGTCCCAAAGGTGAGTACTTAGCAGTGGGCTGTGTAAATGGTTCAACCATAATATATGATTTAGATGTCTTTCAGCCGATGTGTGTCTTAGGTGCTCATTCTGGTACACATGTGAGGTCGGTACAATCACTATGTTGGTCGCCATGTGGAAGATACCTTCTTACTGCATCTAGAGATTGGTATGTCAAATTATGGGATCTAGCAGATCCAAGTAAACCGTGGAAAGAATTCATGTTTGAAGGACCCGTGTGGAACGTCCAATGGGTGGATTTTGAGAATTGTTGGAAGTGTATCACTACTGTTCTTGAGGAGAAAACTGCGTTCATCTTAGATTTTGAATCAAATACCAGTGCATATGAACTTATTCCTTTAAAATACGACGATGATATTGTTTCTGAACAGGATCAAAAATTTGTTATTACTTCTACTGTTTATCCAAAGAACAAAAACATTGTCATAACTGGGACATCAAAAGGTTGGATCAATTTTTATGACTTATCTAAGAAAAAATTGGTTCACAATATTAAAATCGGTAATTGTAATATTAAACAAATAATTATATCAGAGAATGGTAACAAAATGGCAGTTAATTGCTCAGATAAAACTATCCGTCAATATAGTCTACAGATTTCTATTGAAGAGAAGAATAATATTAAAAATAAGGATGTTATTATAGAATTAGAGTTACAACATAAATATCAAGATGTTATTAATAAATTACAATGGAATTCAATCACTTTTAGTAACAAATTTGCCGATTACATAGTGGCTTCAACCCATGGTTCATTGGCCCATGAATTATATATCTGGGAAACTCATTCAGGGACGTTAGTTAGGGTACTTGAAGGTGCAGAGGAAGAGTTGATGGATATTGATTGGAACTTTTACAATATGCGCTTAGCCAGTAATGGTCTAGATACAGGGTATGTTTATATTTGGTCGATTGTTGTTCCACCAAAGTGGAGTGCATTGGCACCTGATTTTGAAGAAGTAGAAGAAAATATTGAATATATAGAGAAAGAAGATGAATTTGACGAAGTAGATGAACAGGAACAGCAACAGGAATTAGATTTGGCAGAAGAGGAAGATATTGATCTGGTGACACAAGATACTTTTGATGTAAGAAGAAATGATTTAACAAAACCTTCATTTGTAATACCGATACAATATGAGCAAATAATTTTGATGCAAACGAAAGACCACAATTAATATTTATATTCCTGCAAATATGACAAATATTCATGGTTGACTGAATTCCTGGAACCATTTATCGATAATTTCTTGTACGTCTGATTTTCGTTTCGTAATTTTCCAATGAGAAAGACATTCGTCTAAATTGACCTTGCTAGTATCTATTATTTCCTTTCCCTTCACAAACATCGCAGATCCTAATATTCGAGATTTGTATACTTCATATAACTCATTAAAATGACTCTTATAACTCTCCCAAACTGCCTCTTTTAGACGTTTTATAAGAACAAATTTAAATAAATTTTTATTATTCCAGAGGGGTACTAACCTAGCTTCTAAAAGCTTAATTATTTCATCTACTAGAACAAATTTCAACGTAGTACTATTGTCTAAACAAAGAACTTGTACAATATTATCGCTTAAACTGTCTTTTAGTTCTTCAGAAAATTTATTATAGTCATAAAGATTGTTTGAATGCTGACTTATATCTTTTATAATAACAAAAATATATTGCATAACAGTAGAACCACAAGAATACCAATTAAATTTCGTAGTGTTTTCTTGAATTAGTCTTTCGTATGTAGATAGTAAGAGA
This sequence comes from Yueomyces sinensis, assembly GCA_030581855.1. Lineage (NCBI taxonomy): Eukaryota > Fungi > Ascomycota > Saccharomycetes > Saccharomycetales > Saccharomycetaceae > Yueomyces > Yueomyces sinensis. Next base: position 7,806 of record JAKTVU010000019.1, read on the forward strand.
CACATTGTTAAATCAATAATATTATTATCATATGTGGCTCCCGAAGTCAATACTTTAGTTACATCAATATCATCAATTGTAAAGGTGGTCTTGTTTTGTTTATTGAGAACCTCATCTTTATTAGGCTCAAGCCTAGAAATAAAAGAGAATCTTAAATGCAAACGGTAAAGAAAGATATTGAGAGTAATCGCAAAGTAAGGACCAATATCAGAAGATATAAATGTCATAATATTTGATGCCTTTCGCATTTGAACATAAAGACCTTCTATTTTTGTGGTAATCCATTCAACACTTTCCTTATTATCTGTAGAATCCAAATCAAATTTCATAAGTCTTTCAAAAACAACATTAATAGATAGTCTGCAATTTAAATATAAGTAATAGGCATTTTCTAAATCATCATTATTTTGTGATACTACCTTAACAGGGTTTAAAATATTACTTGTGGAAAGAAACGAATATCCAGCTGCCACAGAAGAAGAACCTTCAATATATAATATTACATCCCATAGCACTTTGAGATCAACAATTTTTTGATCATATGATTGATCAGGTAATTTATGTAGACCAAGCTGTTGACCTACTCTTAATAACATTGCTGAGTGAGCCACAAAGGTTACCATATTTGGATCAATGATAAAGTGAGAAATTATAAATCCTTGTAGAGTTTCAATATTTGGAATATATGGGAATCTTGCTAGAGGCAATAATGATTGAAATGCAGAGTAGTACTTTTGACACAACGCTAAATCATCATTAGAATCAGAGGCAATAGAAGAATACACTGATGCAAAGAAAATTGAGAATAATAAAGAAAGTATAGATATGTTCACTGGTAGTTTTTTGGAGATATGGTCTTCCACCTCATCTAGCATTTCGCATACACGAGTTTTGTTTAAGAAAGGTAAAATTGGATGTATACTTTCGAAATAATCTTTTATGTAATTAGATGCAATTAATTTATCAGGTAACATTGAAATGACATCAATAATGCTAAACTTTGGAGTTTCAAATTTATCAAATTTAAGGATAAGATTACCATAAGATTCCATTATTGCATCAATCTCAGCATAGCTATCATATATTAATAGTTTATCATTGATAGTATTGCCAAAGAAAGGATGAAAGAATTTAGGCTTGTATACAATTGAAGGCTGCGAAATTTCATAAAGTTTCTTCTCGTGGTTCTCTACAGTTGTATCTTTGGAAATTGTATCAGTACTTTTAGTAATATTTGCTATTGGAGGTAAGATCTCTTGGATTCCTGAAGTGGTAGCTAATTGTTCTTTGTCGAAGCCATATTTGCATAAAGTAGTTTCACCGAAACTTACACAATTGCTACACGGTAGTTGCTTATTACATTTTAGTTTATGCTTATAGCATCTCAAACAGGATTTGATAACTCTTTTCCTAGTAATTTTATACTTTTTCATTGACCTATCATGTGCAATGCTAGTGAGTAGATGCCCTTTGTTTTGGATTCTTTATTTTTATTGAGATAAGAATGCCCGTAGAAGTACTTAAAAGTAATAATTAATTTAAAAAGAGGCTTGAATGGTACTTGTTGAAAAAAAAGTCAACTGTAAAAATATTGTATATATGCTATTTAAATATAGTACTTATAAAAAAATTGGATCAAGATAAATATAATCATTATAACATAAAATTGTATGTAATGTCATTGGCTTGCTGTTGTGCGATAGCCGTAAGAGTCATCATCTGCGGTTAGGCAATAAAGCTTCTTGGTCTTCGGATTGTTCTTTTTCACCAAGGAATTCAAAGGTCAAGACGTATTTAATACTGTCAGCTACTCTTGGAGGGATTAATTTCAACACCCAAGTATCTGGGATGATTCTTGCAAAAATACCTACAGGGATGGATAACATACCAGAGAAGACAGCGACTTGCCACATTTGTTTTGTTTGAGGAGCAATGGAGAAAGCAGTACCACCGAAAAACATGATTAAGGTTTGGAAGACTGCAATTATGGACATAATAGCAATGAAGTAGTAGTTTCTAAACAAATCTTGGAAAAAGTTCAAGTTACTCAAAGTTATTCTCTTACAAATGCTTGTGATACCATCTGCTTCATCTAATTTTCTTGAAACTAACAAAGTAAAGAATTGTAACCATACGAATGTGTTGAAGGTCATTGCATTTAGTTGTTGTTGTTCATATCCAGTTAGGGAGTCTTTACCAGGGAAGAAGAAATCTTGGCCGTGAAAATGTAAAGTGAAAGTAACAATTAATTGAAGGACCGCTTGACAGAAGATCATCTTCCAAGTAGATAAGGCAATCAAAGGAGTATTTCTACCAGTTGGTCTTCTTTCCATAATATTTGGATCAGGTTTATCAGTTGCCAGAGCTAAAGCGGCCAACGTATCCATAATCAAATTAACCCATAGTAATTGAACTGCAGTTAGAACTGATTTTTCATCTTCTGATGAGACAGCGGAAACAAAAGTCAAGATAACAGCAGTGAAGTTGACAGTCAATTGGAATTGAATAAATTTCTTAATAGAAATAGAAACACATCTACCCCATTTGATAGCATTGACAATAGCTGAGAAATCATCTGTCATTAAAATAATATCGGAAGCTTCTCTTGCGACTTCAGTACCAGTAATACCCATTGAGAAACCAACATCTGCCATCTTTAAAGCAGGAGCATCGTTGGTACCATCACCAGTTGCAGCAACAACTTCACCCATTCTCTTAAGAGTACCAACCAATAATCTCTTATCTTCTGGAGATGATCTAGCTAAAACTCTTAATTTTGGTAACATTGCAATACGTTCATCATCAGTCAAATTACGGAATTGAGGACCTTCCATAGAACATTCAGGATTAGTATAGGTTTCCTTAGTCAAAATATTACAATTTCTTGCAATAGCACGAGCAGTCATTAAATTATCACCAGTAACCATACGAACAGTAACACCAGCCTTTTGACACAAAGCAACAGATTTTTCAACACCTTCACGTAATGGATCTTGAATACCAACTAAACCATCAAGAATTAAACCAGATGGGTTATAATTGACTGGAGCACTTGGGAGACGGTTGATTGGTTCACCTAATAATAATTCAGGTTTAGCAGCATTTGGATTTTCAGAGTCACGTAAATTTTCAGGAGGCCAGTTTTCAACTTCATAATCAGCATGAGCAAGAGAAATAGCTCTTAAAGCATCATCAGCAAAGTTACCAATATCAGAAGTAACTTCTTTTGCTAAATTTTCAGTTAAATATTTGATAGAATTATCAGATAAATGTTTAGCTTGACATCTTTTAAAGATGATTTCAGCAGCACCTTTAATAAAGAAAGTATATTTATTTGGACCAGATTTTCTCTTAACAACAATACCAGCCCATTTTCTTGAACTTTCGAATGGGATAATTTGAACAATTTTTTCAATATCAAAAAATTGATCAGGGTGTTCCCTAATATAATGTAAAGACATTTCAGTAGCAGCATGTACATCCTTTGGAGGTTTTAACTTCATTGCTCTTTTAGCTAAAGTTAAAAGGGCAGTTTCAGTTTTAGAGCCGATGTAAGGTTCTTGTTTAACAGGACCGGAACCAGTTGGTGGTGGAGCAGCAGGATCAATTTGACTACTTCTTCTATCATGTACTTTATATTTACTATTTTCAAAAGCAGTAGAATTCAAAGTAATATTTGATAACAAATCTAATTTCAATTCTTTTGGTAAATTTTTCTCTTTTGATAAAATATCCTTAGAATTTTGTTTATTGAAAAATGCATTACCAAATATACCTCTAACAACACTCATAGAGTTTTCAGTTAAAGTACCAGTTTTATCAGAACAAATAGCTGTAGCAGAACCCATGGTTTCACAAGCTCTTAAGATTCTAACCAAATTACCATCTTTTGTCATTCTAGTTGTTGCAAATGCTAAAGCAAGAGTGACAGCTAATGGTAAACCTTCTGGAACTGCAACGACGATGATAGTAATAGCTGTAATAAATATATCCATAAAACGAGAAGATTTTTCAGCTGGAGATAAATGAGCAAATTTACCATTTTTAGTTAAAACGTTAATCAAGAATTTAACAAATAAGGTAACAAATAAGATTAAACCTGCTAAAGAACCATAAATAGAGATAGAATCAGCTAAATGAGTTAATCTAATTTGTAAAGGAGTAGCATCACTATTTTCATCATCATCATCACCAGAAGATGTCAATGCAAGCATTGTTCTACCGTGAGTAGAATTGACACCAACAGCGGTAACGATGGCTTTACCTAAACCAGATATAACTTTAGAAGAAGAAATAACCATACAATCAGGATAATCTTCATCAATAGAGATATCATTATCAGGATGTTCCGAAGAATAAACTAAAGATTCTGATAAAGTATGTTTTTTGACAGCATCTGATTCACCTGTAATTGAGGATTCATCAGCTTCAACTTGACCTTCAACTAAGATACAATCAGCAGGAGCAACTTCACCAGTTTGAAGTGATACTAAATCACCGACTAATAAATCATTAATAGAAATTTGTACTTTAGCGTTATCACGAATAACAGTAATGATACGATCTAATTTTTTAGCATTTAATTTTGTAAATTGTAATTCTTTTTGATAATCATTAACAGCGGAGACTAAAACGACAACTACTACAGCTAACATGATAGCAATACCTTCAATCCAATCAACTTTAGCGATTGGATTACCTTCTGGATCGTATTGAGTAGGTTGAAATAGTAATTCATATAAACCAAGAAAGAAAGAGACGACAGCAGCAATTGATAATAATATTAAAGTTTTATCATCGAATGCTTCTAATACCAATTGTTTAAAAGTTTTTGGTACATGTTGTGGAATTTTATTATTATTATAAATTTCAATTCTTTCATCTACTGTTGTGGCATTAATACCAGTAGAAGGAGAAGTTTCTAAAGAATCATAAAAAGCTTCTTCACTATTAGAGTATATCTTTTTATAAGCTAATACAGATTTTGGATCATGAAGGGAACCCAATTGTTCGATAGAGACTGAAAAGGGTATACGTGTATAAGATGATGTACTAGATAGTGTTGGAGAATCAGGGCTTACTGCGAGCAGCTGTTGCTGTTCATTATTATTATTATCTGTATTTAAGTTAACCATGATGGTAACTGAAATATATCAAGCAAAACAAAAGTATTGAAATAAAAAAAAATTTGGATTTTTTTTTTATCTTATCTTATCTTATTTTATCTGCTATTGTTATTATAGTTTTTGCGAACGAGTAAATAATACAATGGTTTTTTTGAAATATGATACAATAGATTAAAAATACAACAGAATTCTTTTAAAAAACTTGACAAATTTCTTTCAATTGAATAATGCTCTTCTTTATAATGATTAGTATTGAAAATCCATGGTATATGGTAGGTACAAACTGATATTTCGTGTTCTCTCGAAGGGGAGAGCGGTGAAACTCTAAGTTTTCCGGAAGGAGAGCTTGCCGGGCAGTTTGGGAGGAATAAAGAGGCTTAGATAGCATGAATTAGGAATAGTAATCTGTTTTCTAGAGTGATGGAGAGCATCATGAAGATGAGTTAGGGTCTTTAATGGCGCAGTTTCTGCAGATTATTGTTCATTTGAAGATAAGATTATATGGAGAGAGAGAGTCTTCCTGACACAAGGGCTAGGATGTGGTAGCGCCAATAAATGTAGACACTTTAACAAACAAAAAGCAAAATTAATTAATTTATTTGTTAAAAAGCCATGTTTTTCTTCTTGTTAAGAACTGGTTATTTCTTATCTAGAGGCTCATTTATTTTGATTTTGCTTTTCGCTGTTTCTAAGTATCTACGTTATAGATAGTAGGTATCTCTAATGATTACCTATTATAGTCGAGTTAAAAAATACATGAATAACATGAAAAAAAGATATGAAAAGTTTGGCATAGTTCATTACAAGTGGCTAAATAATGCAATAGAATAGCGATAATCTTGTTTAAATAATATTTAATAGTTAGTTGTATATAGATCAATATTTAAAATATCATGCGATTTTGTCTGTGATCGGAGGCGATGATGATCTTCAAGAGAGATGAGAAAAAAAAAAGAAGAGTAAAATAAAAGAGAAGATCAACAAGATGAAATTAGTGTTTAGCTTTATTTGTTGTTAACCATTAGCTTGAGGGTAATAATACTCATTGATAGTAACAATGATTACAATTGAAGTTATCAATAATGATACAACCACAGGTTATGTCCATTTATTAGAAGAAGTTAAAGACTTGCGTATTAATCATGGTATAGTGGGTCGATTATCTAGTACATTACCTAGCGCTACACAACAGAATACATTTTTATACTTACCACTTATATTATCACATGAAGAGATGTCATATTTAGTTAAGAATGGAGTGGCTGTTTTAAGTAACAGAGAGGTTATTACTTCAAATAGAGATGTAATTGATGCTAATAATCATCAAAAACGGGAAGAAGAAGATATTAAAAACAATAATATTGTAATAATTAATGACACAGGGTCACAAGTGACTAAGGATAACAACACCACAATAATTAATAATGAATTAAAGACATGTAATTGTAATACATGCCAGGTATTCGAAAAACTAAAAACCGAAGCTAATAATAATAATAATAATGACACAGTACTTGTACCGGGAGGCCGATTTGGAGGTAAATGGACTATGTATCCAGGAGATCCATTAAGAGTACACTCCAATGGTATTATACAAGCACCAATAGGCATGGATGACAAGATAGATCTCAGACATTTACAATCTATGGCACGTCTGGGCACTACAGTAAGAAAAGCAAGTGTTCAACCGGCTGTATCGAACCAGAAAGATCTGTCGTCTTCGGTAGAATTATTTACATTTGAATGGTCCGGTTTTGGTTGAAATATAGAAGCACTCCCCAATTTGCACTCTAATACTCCTAGAATGGAACCGGCCAATACCTCTTGGGGCCCCCAAGAACTAAGTCTCTAGAGCATATCTGATATATTCGAACGAACATTCTCTTACTAAGAGATTACTATTTTTATTACAGGCTCTTTCTGTCTCCCTTGAGACTTCATTTATTTATTTTATTAATTACTAAGAGTCTTTCACCCGGACTCCCTGGGAGCACTTTTAACGGACATTAGACCTGCCATCACTTCCAACGACGACCGCCGCCTCTTCTTCTCCCTGGGGGCTATTCATATCAAAATATTAATCTAATATTGAAATTAATTTAATATTGCCTTACCTCATTGTGTGTCCGAAACCGTCGTCTCCCTCTCTCCTGTTTGGAACGGCTGTACACAACAAAAGGCCCTGCCGCAACGGCGCCGTCCAGAGCCGATGACTCTCTGGAAGCCCCTGACGCGCCTAGAAGGGTTCCGGACATATTCAGGTATGGCTGAATACTGCAATAGCCGTGTTGTAGTAGCCTGTTATTAAATGGATGCCCGCTTCCATCCTCGATACATGCTCGGCTCTATTCGTGGAGTATAAACAAACAGAGCATTTCCTGTTTGGCTCAGTGTCTGTGAATAGTTTCATCACTTTTTATCGATAAACTCAACTCCTTAGAATTATTATGCTTTCTCTTCTATTAGAGATGTTACTATTGCTTACTTACCACTCCTGGAGTTTAATTAATTTACTTTGAATCCCGGTGTAAATTAAACTCTACTCGGATTTTTTTCAACTCCTAGCAGAGGTAATTAATTTCTACTCTGTAATCTATGTGTTGAAAAAAAAAAATAATAACAAAAATAACAAGAAAATTAGGAAGTAGGACTACCCCTTGCTACATTATCTATGAAATCCATGCTAATTTACTATATTTTTTCACTTTCTCTCGATTAACAAAATTCATATATATATCAACATGATTGAAAATTATAATTTATTCTTCTACCCTTTTCTTTTTTCTTATATTATACTTTTATTATAGAAAAACCATCAATCATAGAAAAAAACAACAGTTTTTGTTACTATTGAATAAAATTATATTTTAATTTATCCTTTTTTTTTTTTAATAATAATAATAATTTAATACAAAAATTAGTATAATTTTACATTTTTTTTCTATTTTAATATCACACACTCACACATGTCTGACACAGTAACAGAAAATTCATCTCAACACGAGAAAAACCATCGTGAATCTTTATCTCCATCTGATGATGAAGAAGAAACTCAACACAGTGTTCCACCTGTAGCTCACTCCGCTCCAGCTGGTGGCCATGATGATGATTCTTCAGATGATGATATCGATGCTTTAATTGAAGAATTACAATCTCATCATGGTGGTGAAGAAGAAGAAGAAGAAGAAGAAGAAGGTGGTGCTGATCTAGATTTTAGACCTGTCCCAGAAGAATTATTACAAACTGATCCAAATGCTGGTTTAACCTCCGATGAAGTCGCTCACAGAAGAAAGAAGTATGGTCTAAATCAAATGGCTGATGAAAAAGAAAATTTATTGGTTAAATTTTGTATGTATTTCGTTGGTCCAATTCAATTCGTTATGGAAGCCGCTGCTATTTTAGCTGCAGGTATTGCTGATTGGGTCGATTTCGGTGTTATTTTAGGTTTATTAATGTTAAATGCTGGTGTTGGTTTCGTTCAAGAATTCCAAGCTGGTTCTATTGTCGATGAATTAAAGAAAACTTTAGCTAATTCTGCTACTGTTATCAGAAATTCTCAAGTTATTGAAATTCCAGCTAATGAAGTTGTTCCTGGTGATATCTTAAGATTAGAAGAAGGTGTCATCATTCCTGCTGATGGTCGTTTAATTACTGAAGGTTGTTACTTACAAATTGATCAATCTGCTATTACTGGTGAATCTTTAGCTGCTGACAAGCGTTATGGTGATCCAACTTTCTCTTCTTCTACTGTTAAGAGAGGTGAAGGTTTTATGGTCGTTACTGCTACTGGTAACAACACTTATGTCGGTAGAGCTGCTGCTTTAGTTAACCAAGCTTCTTCCGGTTCTGGTCATTTCACTGAAGTTTTAAATGGTATTGGTATTTTATTATTAGTCTTAGTCATTATCGCATTGTTAGTTGTCTGGACTTCTTGTTTCTACAGATCTTTGAATATTGTTACCATTTTAAGATATATGTTAGGTATAACTATTATTGGTGTTCCAGTCGGTTTACCATGTGTCGTTACCACTACTATGGCTGTCGGTGCTGCTTACTTAGCTAAGAAACAAGCTATTGTTCAAAGATTATCCGCTATTGAATCTTTAGCTGGTGTTGAAATTTTATGTTCCGATAAGACTGGTACTTTAACCAAGAATAAGTTGACTTTACATGAACCATACACTGTCGAAGGTGTTACTGCTGATGACTTAATGTTAACTGCTTGTTTAGCTGCTTCCAGAAAGAAGAAAGGTTTAGATGCTATCGACAGAGCTTTCTTAAAGGCTTTAGCTCAATATCCAGTTGCTAAAAACGCTTTAACTAAATACAAGGTTTTAGAATTCAGACCATTCGATCCTGTCTCCAAGAAAGTTACTGCTATTGTTGAATCTCCAGAAGGTGAAAGAATTGTTTGTGTTAAAGGTGCTCCATTATTCGTTTTAAAGACTGTTGAAGAAGATCATCCAATTCCAGAAGATATCCATGAAAACTATGAAAACAAGGTTGCCGAATTGGCCTCCAGAGGTTTCAGAGCTTTAGGTGTCGCTAGAAAGAGAGGTGAAGAACATTGGGAAATCTTAGGTGTTATGCCATGTATGGATCCTCCAAGAGATGATACTGCTCAAACTATTGAAGAAGCTAGAAACTTAGGTTTAAGAGTTAAGATGTTAACTGGTGATGCTGTTGGTATTGCTAAAGAAACTTGTAGACAATTAGGTTTAGGTGACAACATTTACAATGCTGAAAGATTAGGTTTAGGTGGTGGTGGTTCTATGCCAGGTTCCGAATTAGCTGATTTTGTTGAAGGTGCTGATGGTTTCGCTGAAGTTTTCCCACAACATAAATATAGAGTTGTTGAAATTTTACAAAACAGAGGTTATTTGGTTGCTATGACCGGTGATGGTGTTAACGATGCTCCTTCCTTAAAGAAGGCTGATACTGGTATTGCTGTCGAAGGTGCTACTGATGCCGCTAGATCTGCTTCTGATATTGTTTTCTTAGCTCCAGGTTTATCCACTATTATTGATGCTTTAAAGACTTCCAGACAAATTTTCCACAGAATGTACGCTTATGTCGTTTACCGTATTGCTTTATCTTTGCATTTAGAAATTTTCTTCGCTTTATGGATTGCTATCTTAAACCACTCTTTAGATATTGAATTGATTGTCTTTATTGCTATTTTCGCTGATGTTGCCACTTTAGCCATTGCTTACGATAATGCTCCATTCTCTCAAAAACCAGTCGAATGGGATTTACCAAGATTGTGGTCTATGTCTATCATTTTAGGTATAATTTTAGCTGGTGGTTCTTGGATTTGTTTAACTACTATGTTTAAGAGAAGAGGTGGTATCATTCAAAACTTCGGTTCTATTGATGGTGTTATGTTCTTAGAAATTTCCTTAACTGAAAACTGGTTAATTTTCATTACTAGAGCTGTTGGTCCATTCTGGTCTTCTATTCCATCATGGCAATTATCTGGTGCTGTCTTAGCTGTGGATATCATTGCTTTAATGTTCACATTATTCGGCTGGTGGTCTCAAAACTGGACTGATATCGTTACTTGTGTTAAGATCGGTGTCTGGTCTATTGGTATTTTCTCTCTATTAGGTGGTGCTTACTACGTTATGTCTGAATCTGAAGCCTTCGATGACATGGTCAACATGAGAAAGAGGAAGGAACCAGAATCCGGTAAGTCTGTTGAAGATTTCTTAGCTGCTATGAGAAGAGTCTCCACTCAACACGAAAAAGAAGCTTAAATTCTTTAACTGTTAATATTTTTTTTTTTATTTCAACTTAATTTCTTTCATGATTTAATTATTTTACGCACGCTTAATACCTGACAGACATTTCAATATTCACACTCTTAGTCCTTCGCTTTTTTAAGAGTTCTTCATCATTTTTATTCTTTCATGCTAACCCCACACACACTAATTACATGAACAGAACTTTTTTTTTTCAATTCCAATTTTGCCTTTTTCTGATTATTTTGAGTTGACACACACACAACACACACACACAATTAAACTCATATATAATGGTCATGAAAACAATTTTGGGATTTTTTCTCTATCTCTTCCATAATCTTTTTGATTGATGGTATTCTCGTTATTCTGATATTTTTTTTTCTCTAATTTTCTATTGCACACATACAACTTATATTTCATTGCACACTTGGCAACAGCCAGTTTTAATAATCTTTTAATACTTTTAATTTTTTTAATTCCTTATTTAATATACTTATCTTTAACAGATATAATATTATACATAATCTACTTTAATTTAATAAGATATTCTTTTAAAATCATTCTTTTTTATTTATTATTTCTACTATTATTATCGCTGTATAATTTTTTTCTTAAGACATTCAATAATCAATAGATTACTTTTGAAACAACCATTGATTAATGTCACATCTTACCAAATACCAAAGCTGGAACCAGGAAAGATAGAGAGATATCGATCGATATTCTTACTTTTCAACCACTTACTATATAAATCACGTGCGCAAAGCTTTGGCTCCGGCATTGTAAAAGTTTACGAAGGAGGATTCACCGTTGGATGGCTTTCTTTAAAGAGCAAGGTTATCTATGAGTTACGAATAGCAATAAACAGAAGGGGTTTGTAACAATACCGACTTCAAGTTGAGCATATAATACTACATTTTCCCTTTGTCTTTATATTTTGAGTTTACCGGGACTATTGAAATAAGAAAACGCCAAGTCTCTTTTTGAAAGAAGACTCATTAACGTGAAGCCAAGTAAAATTACTATTGGTATTGACTCAAGCCTATATTAACAGGCAAGTTTATTTTTTGTGAAACTTCAAGGTTTACTCCAAAAAATTATCAATAAGATACGCCTTTTGTTTTAAAAGTAGTTTCCTAATTTCTTTTTTCCCGTCTCACCTGTATACTATATTATTGTAACTGAGCCCTTTAATTTTTAGTCGAATTCTGGTTCATACTACTATTTTCTGTAAATTTCCTAATTCCTTTACTTCAATATTTTCCATTCCTTTATCTGGTTTTATTAGATTCTAACACTTCTCTTAATTTTATCCCATAGTCTACTGAAAAATTCCTTTTATTATTTTTGAAATCATTCTACCAATAATAAAACATCATTTTTAAATATACCAAGTGCAGAAGGAAAACAAATTTAATTGGTGACCTTTGTACATTATCGTAATTTCATACCAGGTAGTTATTACAAAACATCACAATAACGTGAAATAACTAAGAAAAAATAATGCCTTCCGATTTGAAATCTACTGACAACATATCTACCACCTCTTCATCATCGATGGTCGACCCTCTAGTAACAGAAACTATAAATTCTGCTTTAAACCAACTACATCTAGATGATTCTGAAGATTCTGCTCCTCCATCACCATCTTCAAAAGAAAACTCAATTAACAGCAAAAAAAATTTTAATGAAAAATCTAAAAGAGAATTTGTAAAACAAGAGCAATTAGCTAGATCAAATGGTCAAGAAGACCCTAATGTTAATATCACTCCTATGTTTCCACCACCACCTCACCACTTTTATCCTCAAATGCCGGGTATGGGATTTATGCCTTATTCACAAATGATCCATATGCCACCCAGTCCTGGCCCATTTTTCCCAACTGGTGAGTTAAATGATTCATCAATGAACATTATAAATAAAGTTTCCGGTAATGATAAAAAGGTAGGCCCAATAATGTTTGGTGAAGTTGATGGCATAAATAAGCCTAATGTACAACAACTAGGTCCATCACTATGGCCTCCAGCCATGGGTAGCATTAGTGAAGATAATATCAATCCTACTGATGTAACCGCTATGATAACTAATAATGATGAACGTGTAATTCCTCAATCAAAGGCACCAGGTGCTAATACTAATTCATTTAGAAGACAAACTTTTCACACTTTACCATCTGCTGAGTTATTAGCAATTTCTCAAAATGCTGAGCAACGTGGCAGTATCCAAAATTCAACAGGAATTGCTGCAGCAAATGCGAGAACACAATCTATTTCGTTTGATAAGACAGATAGTAGTTTTTTGTTTGGTAACCAAACAACAGACAATCCAGTGATCACTTCATCAAGTACAACTTCATTGTCAAAGGCTGCAGATTTACAAGCAAATGCCCCTGCAGAAAATAACAAAAATCAAGGAAAAACGGCCAATTATCCAGCCGCATACCCATATGCAGGTCCTATTGCACACCCTAACCCAGTTTTACCTAATCCAGGCTCTCAAAACCATGGATTTGGAATTAATTCTCAGTATTCAGGAAACTATGGATTTAACGCCCCATTTCCAACCTTTTCTCCGGTAATGGGTGGTCCACACCCTCCAATTCATGGACCAACCCAAATGACGTTAGCTGGCCATCCCCAAATCCCGAATGGTCCTCTAATGTCTGATGGTAATGATACAACTTGTAGCAATAAAGTTCCATTTGTAGATACAGATGGAAAAATTAGCCCATCTTCTCTCCCAATGCATCATATGCTTCATCAAACAGCAGCCTCTCCTCCTCCTTGGATGTATGGAAATCCTGCATTTGGAAACCATGTTAACCATCCTCCAGGCCACCCAATGATGGCACCTCAACCAACTCATCCATTGGATCGTAATGGCCAACATCCAAACGATAAATATAATCCAATGAATCAACATATTGGAAAGAATGATAAATATTCATATACAAATAATAAAGGTAGTAGATATAACAAAAATGGATTCAATAATTTCCACCACAATCGTAAAGCAGAAGACACATCATTTTATGCTGATGCACAATTGGTACAATTTGTTGGTAATATTTATTCGATTTGTACAGATCAATTTGGTTGTAGATTTTTACAGAAACAATTGGATTTATTGGGTAAAGAAGCTGCTGATATAATTTTCAAAGAGACTAAAGATCACACTGTTGAATTAATGACAAACTCATTTGGTAACTACTTGATACAAAAACTATTGGAAATTGTGACTGTTGAACAAAGAATAGTTATTACTAAGATTGCCGCTCCTCATTTTGTAGAGATTGCTCTAAATCCTCATGGTACTAGAGCTTTACAAAAACTTGTTGAATGCACAGAAACTGATGAAGGGGCTGAAATTATTGTAGAGTATTTATCACCATCTATTATTATGTTGAGTAAGGATCTAAATGGTAACCATGTCGTTCAGAAATGTCTACAAAAATTGAAACCTAAACATTTCCAATTTATTTTTGATGCTGTATGTAATGAATTTACTGAAATCGCTACACATAGACATGGTTGTTGTGTTTTACAACGTTGTTTAGATCATGGTATTCCTGAACAACGCCAAACACTCTGCAATAAATTACTAGAATATATTGATATGTTACCAATGGATCCATTTGGCAATTATGTTGTGCAATATGTCATCACAAAGGAAACTGAAGAAGATAACTATGATTACACCCATAAGATCGTTCATCTTTTGAAACCAAAAGTAACCATATTATCCTTACATAAGTTTGGTTCGAATGTTGTAGAGAAATTGTTGAGAACTCCTGTGGTATCTGAGACAGTTATTCTAGAATTGTTGAACAGTGAAGGAGAACAAGAGATTCAAACACTATTAAATGATAGCTACGGGAATTATGTTTTACAAACTGCTTTGGATATTTCATTAGATAAGAATCCATACCTACACAAGAGATTATGTGAAATTGTAAGTCCGCTACTAGTAGGACCTATTAGAAATACCCCACATGGTAGAAGAATTTTGAGCAAGCTACAAAGTGCTTAACAACAATCAAATAACAACCTTAAAAGAAAGGATGCTTTTCGTTGGTGAAACATCTTCTACTAAGTTTCCCTATTTTTATGTATATTTATCTTATTATAATAGGGCTATATTTTTGGTTGTATAAGTTTTAATTAAAATGTGTATAATAAATGTAATATAAAAAAAATAAATTCGCTTATTGAAACAAAGATATCTGGAGTTTTTATTCCATGTAGTTTGATGACAGTTAATTGCAATGCCTTTCATAGAGATCTATATATATAGAGCTAAGATATTTTTTATTTTCGAGGTTTATAATTGACAACTACCAAAACTTTGAACATGATTTACCAAGAATTCTAACTCTACATTCTATTTAAAATAAAGTTATACATTACAATTTAATAAATGTGATGTCATTATCTGGATTTAACTAAGTTTTCTTCAGTGAAAGATATAATTTAGCTTAGCTTTCTCCACTTAAAGATACGAACAATGCTAAAATATGATGACAAGAAACAGAGACTTCATTTAATTGGTATATATGCCACTCACTCTTGTATATTCAAATTATTATTTAAATGTGTTACCCGGCCTTTAATTTCCAAAAGTTTGAAAAATTTATGGGGCGAGCTGGGAATTGAACCCAGGGCCTCTCGCATGCTTGAATTTTAAACCCAAAGCGAGAATCATACCACTAGACCACACGCCCATTTAATTTTACAAAATTTTGAAAGTTTCACAATAACATAACAGATACAAAAGAATAAAGTTTAAATTTGCATTTCTCGTTTTGGTCTTTGCCTTTTGGCCCTAACCAAAACCGGTTCATTTGGTTTGTAAAAATAGTAACCATAAGTTTGAAAGATGTGTAGTGAATATACAATTGTAGATTCAATACAGTATCAATATACTTGAAATAATTTAACATATTGTTTAGTTTTCCAATTTGAATAAAAATATTACTAATAGAGTTTTATTATTAAAAGATTCCTCCTTTCCCCCTTTAAATTAAATAATTCACAATTTAAAAAATATTTCGTAAGTTAGTTTTATTTAGCATAAGATGCGGTGGCTAATAATAATGTAGTGAGTGAACATCATCTTTGGTAATATCATATTTCAAAATTAAACATATTTTCTAGTGATGTTCTTTCATATTTTCACATCAATATAACATATACGCATTATTTTTATCGGTAATATTTGCAAAATATATTCATCATAGGTTCAAGGAATTTTGAAATAGAAGTTTATAGTACAATTGAATATAAAAATCGAAAGTTACTTATCCTAAAACGAAAACTATTCTTTATTACATCTATTTTTTTTTATTTTAGCAGTCAATTTGAAAAGAAACACAAATTTTATTTTTAACCAGGGGGGCAGTATTACGAATATATACTATCTGATTCATCATACCATCCGGCTGTTCTACAATAACAATCAAAGTTTAAATGAAAAATAGTTGTTTAGCAAAAGCAAAATAAAATAAGAGAAAAAGGTTTTAAGAAGAGTAGAATACTTCTATCGAATACGTATATCATATATCCGAAAAGATTGAATCCATGCTTTCAAGTAACAATAAAATAAAACAATTAAAGACCATTTGATGATACATGTTCCCTTGTAATAGAAGAAAACGATTATTCATCGATCTGTAAGAAAAACTGGTTATAGGCAGAAAAACAACTATAACCTGAAGATACTCAAACATTCACAACAATACTGACCTTTAACAGGTATATTGAAAAATCTATGATGATGATCCTAAATTTTTTCCATAAAAGAATTATTATCAATAATAAATACCTAATATAAAATGTTGGTCTTCGAAAAACAAACAATACTGGTCCAAAATCATTAGAAATCAAAGATAAATATCTGAAAATAGAGGAAGCAAGTTTTAGGAATTGCACACAGGGTTTATTATCAAAACGATACTATTGAAATTTCAAGTGTATATTATTTAATTTTACTAAAATATACATCAAGAAGAATCCTATGCATACATATATACAATTAGAAAATTAGTTCTTATTTTTTGCATCACTTAATAACAAGCTTAGTAACGTATCCAAATCACCTGCATTAACAAATTCATCAAATGTACCCAAGTTATACCCATTATTTAATTGCAGATCGTCCATTAAATTATCATCCAAAAGTGTGGTAGCAGAAGCAGAAGAATTTGTATTTTGAGATAAAAATGGTAATTTATCATTATTTATTGGAGTTCCAGACGATGTACCTGTAGATCCTGATTGACTTTTAATATTAGATGAAAAAACAGTCGAATTTTGGAATTCAGAAGTGTTAGGAGCTACCTTTTTACTTTGGACATCGCTATTTGCCCCTATGCTAGAATTGAAATCATAAGATGATTGTCTCGGTTTGGAGGTTATTTGACTAATAAATAGTTTAGAGGTCATAGGTGAATACGGGCATACTGGATTTCCATTAGGGGTCATGTTTGGAGTATCATAAAATAAGGAGTCTGGGCATTTTGCATCTACAAATGCTTTCTTTAAATTAGATTCTCTAAACCATTTTCTGGCACTTACGACCAAACCTGTTTCTTCAACCGGTTTAATAAGTTTGGTAAAGATATAGGATTTAGGATTTAAAATATGTGATGTAAAGTCAAATATATCTGGGGCAGCTTGTTTAACCATTGCTAAGAAGTCATCTCTGCGTATCATTCGATGGAATATGAAACCTAAGCAACTCATATGACACAGAATAGCAGAAATAAAAAATAGTCTTGATATATCATCAAATTTTTTACTACTTTTTATAATATTGTTCTTTGAATTTTTAAATATTAATGTCAAAGCCTCGAGTCTCTTACACACCTTAATGTTATCAAGTAAAGTATCAAAATGCTTGATGGACCCGTGTTCTTCAAACATATTAGAGACCACTATTGTAATATGACCATAGAAGAAAAGAGCTTTCACTACCATCAAGTCACTTGGCAGTGCCATGATTAATGGAGACAGGGCAGCCCAACGATCAAAACAAAATTTACTATATTTCATATTGTTTTTGTTAATAAGTTCTTTTGTTTCAGAAATTTGAAATCTTTGTGTTAGATTGATAACACTGTCTATTATAACAATACGGACCATTTCTGAGTGAAGGAATGACTGGACAGCTGTAGCATCCATTTCGTCTGCTGTTGTTGCATTTTTAGTCAAATGATCAGGATCTCTAAGTATAGAATTGAATATTGATTTTACTTGTTTTTCAATAACATTAATTTTATTTAATATATCAGAAGTTTTGGAGTATATTTCATTTACCATTTCCAGTTTTAAGAAAGATGGTAAAGAGCCTATCTTAATAGAAGTAAACTTATCATTGTAAAGTACATTCGATGAAAAATCACTGTACACCAAACATAAAGCAAGATGCCCATAGTATCCTAAGTCTTCTAAATTAAAATCATTAAATTGAGGAGGAAAGTTGTCGAAGGTTGGATCACCAATTTTTTGTAAAAAGTCTGCTTGATCTAAATATCCTAGATTTCTAAAATATGATGGTAGTAAACAATTCATTTGAGATATTATTATAATTGATGTATAACTTTTCTTAATGCAATGTACAATTTCAATGACGAATAATTTCCACCAAATACGACGTCTTTGTTCTGCTTGAAATTCATCAAGACCAACATAATATTCCCATCTAGAAAACCCCATTTGAATTGCATATTTTACTGCTACATCAAGAACTCTTTCAAACCCATAAAATTCACTGTTAATTAATTGTTGTTTCAGAAATAAAAATAGTAATTCCAAATATTTGATATTGTTAAAATGATCATCCAAATGATATAGCGTAGAATTATAGAAATTTGCACAAAGGGAATACAATATTTCTTCAGTTTGACAATAATTTGCAATAGTTGACATATCATCTGAGGACATTGGTGGTGCGTCTCTGTAAGTCAATCGAGTCATCAAACTTTCAAATCTCTTTGTTATCTCTACTAACATCTTCAAGACTATAGAGAACATCTGAAAATCATCATCATAAGCAGAAAGCAAGATATCATTAGAAATCGATGTTATTGTATAAGTGAAAGGTTGTGGCAAACAATTTATCAAACTAAGTAATAATTCTTTACTATTCTTTTTAACTTGAATTTTTAATTCTGAGCTTGATATGATTGTATCATTACTTTCTGAATTTTGTTTTTCTGGCGTAAAAGAAGAATCTAAAACACCAAAATAGTTGCTAAAGGTATTCGCTGAACTAATGCTAATATTTTCATTTTTTAATAACAATTGCTTCTTTAATCCAGATTCTAAAGGAGAAGAAATGTGTTCAATACTTTTTGAAATAATTTCCATGCAAATATCAAAAAATCTTAATAATAAAAAAATACTTTCTTTCAACGTTACTAATCCACCAAATTGTAAACCGACTCCATTCTCTGTATTTTCTTGTGAGGGATCATTGTGTAAAGCTTGCCATTTTTGCAATTGTGTCATACATTTTGACATATTATTACCAATACCTTTTAAAGTTAAAATAAGCCAAGGTGAGTATAGACCAAAAATTTCATCTACAACTTTATCGGGGACCCATTGCTTTCTATCTTCTTCACCCACAAGATCATTCCATTCAAGTAAATTTGAGAATTTTGTTTTACTTGAATACCTATTTTTTAAAAAATTCACTTCAATAGATGGATCAGAATGTTTTATAGATTCAGAATATTTTTTTACAAGTTCTGGATCACTTTGGGGTTTATATTCTTTTAATAATTGTATTAAATCTTTATTTATATCTTCTATAATATCGTGTGTCTGAGGAAGGTCAAACGTATGGTAAAGAGTTTGGATAGTAGATTGCAGTGTTTGTAACTGTTCTTGAAGTGAAGTATCATCTTTCATCACCGAGCCATCAATAGGAGGGATGACTGGGATATTCGAGAATTCACCTAAGTGTCGATGTGCTTTATTGATATCTATGGAGGCAGCATCGAGTGTTACATTATGATCAGTTGCACATATGATACTTGACAGTCGACTATAATCAATATTAGTAGGTGTTGTAGTAGAAGAGATAGGTGATGGCGTTATAGATGATGATTTTGTAGCTACTTTGGAATTTAATTTCCTAGACTTACGAGGCTTAGACACAGGCAAGGAGGAGTTCGAGAACACACAGTCACAATCGTATGTTTGACAACTAGCACATGGTTTGGTACCACTACATTTAATTTTTCTTCTACGACAATTATCACAAGCCTTTACCACCTTAGAGCGCCCATTACGCTTGGCATCACTTTTGGCATTAGACATTATTGGAAGCGTTTTTTATAACTAAAAATTGGACGCTTTGATAAAAAAATGAGTTAATAAATATGGGTAATAGCGGCTTCAGAATATATTACCTTCTATATTCTTACTATATGATTTTTTTTGTCTATAATTTCTATTGACACTAATCGCCAATGGTAATCCTAGTGTCTACACGAGAATGTTTGTTCACTTAAATCATAATGAGAGTAAACAACTACCATACTTATATCTATAGAGACCGCCATTACTTGTATTTCAAGAGCTTTGCCACCTTAGCACTGATCTTGTTCTCATTGTTCATCAGATTGATGATATTCTCTTCTTCCGCGGAGTAAGGAGCGTTGCAAATAATGTTACCAGCTTGTTTCCAAAAAGACCTGGAAACAAAGCAAGAAACAAAGATATAGCAAAGTTAATTTAAGTATTATTTATTATTTTTATTGACAGATCAAGAAAGTCATTTGCAAGTTATCTTTTATCTTGGTTTTGAACTCAAGTTGAAGAAGAGCTTATTTGGTTTAAAAGGACATATCTAAAAGCCTATTTATCATTGAAAAATAACCTTTGAATGAAACTACGATTCTTATCAAGATCAAATGAACCCTTCGTAAGACTATCTCAGAGTATCGTTTGTGACGTTGGCCGCTAAGACCGTTTTACTGCAACTCGTCGTTTAAAGGATGCAACGTCCATTTGTACGAACATTGCATTAAAGATATGTCTACCGAGAATGATTCGAGGATAAACGAAAACTATTGATATATTATTTCACAACTTTTCTTTACTTTGATTGCTCTCATTATGGGTGTTGTTTTATATAGAGAAAGATACAATCTAGGTACATTGATTGAACCGGGGACTTAAAACAAAGAAACAGTGAGTGTGCAATGACAAAAGCGGTAAAACAAGAAGAAATATCTTCTACTACTACAGAAAACTTTCTTCCTCAAGGGAAGTATCTGAAGCCTGAAGAAATTGAATATGAGTTTGGTGGTGTTTCTGGTGTCATTGGTATGTTAGTCGGTTTCCCCCTTCTGATGTATTATATGTGGATAGGCGCTGAATTCTACAATGGTAAACCGGCATGGCCTCAAGGTAATGAAACTTGGTGTGAATTTTTAAATCATTTATACGCTTTATTTTTAGAAAATGGTATTCCATCCAAATATTCATGGACAGTCTTTTTAACATTTTGGGCTTTTCAAATTGGTTTCTATTATACTTTACCAGGTATTTGGACAAAAGGACAACCCTTAACTCATTTGAAAAATAAACAATTACCCTATTATTGTAATGCTATGTGGTCATTGTACACCTCTACCGTACTTATTCTGATCTTGCATGTTACTGGTATTTTTAAATTATACACTATCATTGATAAATTCGGTGAGATCATGACTTGTGCAATCATTTCTGGTTTCACCTTCTCATTTGTTTTATATTTATGGACCTTATTTGTTACACATGATTACCACAGAATGACTGGTAATCATTTATATGATTTCTTTTTAGGGGCTCCTTTGAATCCTCGTTGGGGTATCTTAGATCTTAAAATGTTCTTTGAAGTCAGATTACCTTGGTTTACCTTGTTCTTTTTAACTTTGGGTGGTTGTTTGAAACAATACGAAGTATACGGTTATGTCACCCCTCAAATGGGAGTATTATTATTAGCTCATTGGTTATATGCAAATGCATGTGCTAAGGGTGAAGAATTAATTGTTCCAACATGGGATATGGCATATGAAAAGTTCGGTTTTATGCTTATCTTTTGGAATATAGCTGGTGTTCCTTACACCTATTGTCACTGTACTTTATACTTGTACTGGCATGATCCTTCCGAATATAATTGGTCAACCTTTTATAACATCTCATTATATGCAACTTTATTAGGTGCATATTACTTCTTTGATACAGGTAATGCACAAAAAAATGCATTTAGAAAGCAAATGGCAGGTGATAAAACTGTTAGAAAGACTTTCCCATTCTTACCTTACCAAATTTTGAAGAATCCAAAGTATATGAAAACTTCAACCGGTTCATATCTACTTGTAGATGGTTGGTATAAATATGCTAGAAAATGTCACTACACTGCAGACTGGATACAATCATTAGTTTGGGCTTTGTCATGTAAGTGTAACTCCATTTTCCCATGGTTTTTCCCAGTTTTCTTTTTGATCGTCTTGTTACATAGAAACTTGAGAGATCAAGCCAAATGTAAAAGGAAGTATGGAAAGGATTGGGATGAATATTGTAGACAATGTCCATATGTGTTTATTCCATATGTATACTGAAACTTGTTTTCTTTATGAATATTTAATGTATTTATGTATATATATTATTTAATGACGCTAAAAATTACAGTCTCTGGCATTTTTATTTTTTATATTTCGCCTCTTCGAGAATTCCGTGAAGAAAAACTTAAAAATATATAATGAAATCTACAAATGGAACACAGTAAAAAGCTAAGTTATATTTGGAGCAAACTCCTAAAAAAATTGGACTTGCACGAATTGCCCAAGCCACAATCATATATATAAAAAATGAGAGAAATACGAGAGAAAAGTTACTACGATATAATAGCAGGTCTGTCGGCCTTTGAATGTTCTCACAAAGTTACGCTTTCTCCAGAAGAATTAAAAGATTTGACGAACAAAACTAGAGAAAATGAAAATAATGATGATGAGGAAAAAAATAAAAGTCAGAAAAATGCTTCAACTAAGAGGCCTATAGTTCATTCATATTTAGGAAATAAGATAAATTTAAAAGAAGCTAATTATGATCTTTCACATTGTGTAATGGGTGGTTTTTTACCAAAAAATCAATTGGAATCACTATCAAGTAAGGATTTTGCATACTATTTTCACAAATCCTTAGAATGTGAAGATGCATTGGAAGTTTATGATCTATTAGTTGGGAATGAATATCGTGTACTCAGAACACCAGAGAAGAAAAATGTAAGAAAAGCATTACTTTGTAAGAATTGTAAATCGAAATTCTATGGCTCAACAAGAATGCAACAGTTGGAAAAACATAAATGCATAAATAAATAATTGGATAATTATTTTAAATGATATAAATTTAATTTGTATATATGTAATATATATATATCGAATATGATATGAATAGAAATACGTTATGTATTAATTTTTTTTCTTTTTTATTATTATTAGAATAACTTTGATATAACCCTATTAAAAATATAGTAATGATTTAATTGTCAGGTATATGCATGTAGATACTTATTTTTTTGTTTTACGTTGAAATTATTAATCTTGTTCAGCGATAGCGACTAATCTTTCTTCAATTTCTTCATCGTTTAAAGTGAAGAATTTATCATTAATGGCCACACCGACTTCTACGTCTTTTTTAGTAAATTCAGTTCCTAAAGAATCAGTCAATTGAGTAATTGCAAATTCGACAACCTTTTTCCAGTCATCTTCATTTAAAGTATCCTTAATATCATTCTTCTTAAAATGGTTTTCTAAATAGTTATTAATCTCTTGTTGCTTTGGTCCAGTAGCTGTAGCTTTGTAACCTACATAGTAGCCAGCAGGATCTGTTTTATAAATAGATGGGCCTAATTCTTCATCTACAGAGATAAAAGTAAGTATGACACCTAATGGTCTCATGTAAGCTCTTTGGGTATAGATTTGAGAAGTGTTTGCCATTCTTTTAGCCAAAACATCACATGGCATATCATAACCGTATTTATATCTAAATTCAGCTGCTTCATATTTAGCCTTTGTTGCTGCATTTTTAGCATCAGGGATTGGACCATTTGCTACCATACCAATAGTTTTCGATATCTTGAAAATATAAGTAACGGTAGAAGCATCTAATAATTTATCTGGGACTTTCTTTTGATTGACTATGACAGAACAGTTGTTACCACGAATAGCAATGGAATTGACATTGGTTTGATTACAAGCTTTGAAAGCGTATTCGACTTGGAATAGACGACCTTCTGGTGAAAAGATGGTGATGTGTCTATCGTAACCAGCAGCGGAGGCGGCAGCAGCAGACATTTTTCAATTACTTTACTTCTGATGTGATGTGTGGATACAACGTACTCAAAGTTATACTGAGATTAAAATCTTAAGCAAGTTCTATTAAATACTACTAGTTTTCTCAATATAAGTTAGTTTTTAAGGTGGCGAACAAACCCTGCTGCAAAATCTTAATAGTATGCGGAAGGTCACGTGCAACCTATATTTAACAAGAATTTATTGAAACTGAATATCAAGAACATTTGAAAGAATATATTAGTGTATCTGTGTATTTTTTATTGATTAGAATAAGGTATAGTTAGTAGCAAGGTTTTTTTTTCTTTTGTTTTATTTTTTTAAGGTGCCATACTACTCCTTTTCAACCACTTCCTTCTCTCTATAACAACTATGCCATGCTCAGAAGTTAAAGAATATGTGAATAGTACAACAAATACCAACTTATTTAATATATGTCAGTTTTTCACTTTAATATTGTCTGTCACTTTTGAATCATTGTAACTCCGAGAAGTTGGAGTTTTTGAAATCCCTTGAAAAGATGCGTGGTGATTATTTAATAGATGGATCATTCTATTAGAAAGAGTGTTATCTTCTATTTAAGAATTCTGTCCTATAACTGGAGTCTTTCTTGAATCAAGAGTGCAGTTTCCCTCAACAGATCTAGCCCATATAATACTAAGTTCTCGATAATAAAATATTTTAACATGACATCTACATTTTTTGATCTGCGCTCACAGCTATTTTTCTATAAGTGGTATCATCACAACACAGTAAATGTATTGATACATTGTGTATGTGTCCCTCAAATCCTGTTTACAGGGATGGTCCTTCTCTGGGATATTCCAGTATTTGGTTATAACTTAACCTCTGTTTTATCAGTTTTCTTCTGTGCATTCTACATTGCCCTCGATATCCCCGCTGGTCTTCTAGCATCTACAGCTATTATTGCTGGTAATACGGTCTTATACAAAGGGATCATTCATCCTAGCATGTACAGTGCAAGTTTACAATTTGGAGTAAACTGGATAATGCAATTCATCGGCCATGGTGTCTTCGAGAAAAAAAAGCCAGCACTCTTCGATAATTTAATTCAAAGCTTTGTCCTTGCCCCATACTTTGTCATGTTTGAAGGACTATTCTTCTTGGGATTGTATAAGAACCTGAGAACACAACTAAACGCTGACGTCTTGGAGAAGGAGAAACTCGAATTGGCCTCTCCTTCGACGAGAAAATCAGCCTCGATATAACTTACTATTTACTAACATAGCTCTCTAAATAAACTTTTGATATGTAATCTTTGCTACTTAGCTTTGCTGTCAAAATGTCCCATTTAAACAATATTTCATTAGAAATTGATATTATCGTCACTTACCACGGTGCGCGGGTAAGCCATAAGTGGATTGTTTTCTGACTCTTTAAGAGAGCAACCGAAAAAAGCTTAAGAAAATCAAAGTTATTTGTAGGTATATCTATCTATAGGAAAGCAAAAGATATCAAGAGCATATCGGACCAGATCTTGTCAATTTGGTAATATCTGTGGAACAGGAGAATCTGATACTATATTTTCATCTGTTTCCAGCATTGCAAAAACATCAATATCAAAGGTATTTAACTACCTATTGAAACAGACAGAATTGAAATTTATTTTTTTTTTTTTTTATATCTATAATTCCTAGATTTTCCCAACTAATTGTCACTTGAAAAGCAATATTGACATAATTGCTACTTATCTCAAAGTATTTTTATAAAGTGTACTACAAATTTTTGTTTTTATTTTATAGAAAAGAGTACCAATTGTCATCTTCCCCTATTAGAATTGCAAAAGGTGTAACAACAATTATTAAGTTATTATTATAGAAAATGACAATTTTTATTGGTGTGTGTAAAGCAATTTATGCATATGAGCCACAAACCCCAGAGGAACTTAAAATAGATGAAGATGATTTTTTATATCTTCTAGAGAAATCTGACATAGATGAATGGTGGACCGTGAAGAAAAGAGTATTAGGTACCGATGCAGAAGAACCACAAGGTCTAGTACCTTCTAATTACGTTGAAAGTGCCCCTGTAATTTCAGTTGTTAAATCCCTATACGATTATCAAGAAGCTCAAAATCCAGATGAAGAATTAACATTTGTCGAAGATGAAGTATTCGATGTCTTTGATGATAGAGATCAAGATTGGTTATTAGTTAGATCACATACAACAAACCAATACGGTTTTGTACCAGGTAATTATATTGAGCCTGCTAATTCTAATACTCTTGTATCTATCCCACCTCCAGCAGCTGTACAAGAACCAACACCTCAAATGCACATTCAAGAACAACAACATAATGTTCCAGCTCCAATTTTACCAGCTGTAGTTCCACAAGATCATCAAACTCCTCCACCAATGCCTGCAAAACCACCAAGACCTGATGAAGCTCCATTACCACCTACTCCAGGTTTTGATGATGATGCACCACCTTTACCTATGAAACCTCCAAGACCAATGTCTACTGAACCAGAAGAACAAATGACATCTAGAGACAGAGCACGTAGCAGAGCTGCACACCATGATATCCCTCCACAAGAGCCCGCAAGACCTCCACGTCCTACTGCTTCAGATCATGATTTACCTCCACCAGAACCAGCAAGACCACCACGTCCAACACATGGCGATTTAAGTCCTCCTCCTCGTTCCCACCCACAAGAAAATTATAATCCATCTCCTCCTCCTCGTTCGCATCCTAATAATACTCATGATGATGGTTTATTATCTGGTGCTAACGAAGGTGCATATCAAACTTGGAATGTAGCAGAAGTTGAAGGTCACTCTAAGATTAGAGTTAAGTTATCTATTGGTAGAAATAAGATTTTCTTAACTCCTGAAAAGGGACTTGAACAAGAATGGACCATTGATAAGCTTATATCCTTTAATAGTGAAAAGAAACATATGTTCTTAGAATTCGTTGATCCTTTTAGAAGTTTGGAAATCCATACTGGTGATACTGAAACTTGTAATGATATTATCCATTGTATTGGTGAGATTAAAGGTGCTTCCCGTGATCGTGGTTTATTAGAAGTAAAGGCAGCCTCTGAATCAAGACCTTCTAATGATTTGGAAAGAAAGAAATCCCGTTCTGATAGAGATAGATATGGTTCCCGTCAAAGAAGTAAATCAATTAAAAAAGATTCATTTGATGATGATTTTGATGAAGATAATACTTACTACAGCAATGATGTTACCAGTCCTTCAAAAAAATCCGGTTTATCTAAACTTGGTGCATCAATTAAGAAACCATTCTCTTCATTAAAGAAAAAGCATTCAACACCTGCTGTTGAAACCAACTCATCATCCAAACATGCTTCTTCATCGTCAACATATGGTTCATCGTCATATGGAAGAAGCGCATCTGGTGCTAAAGATTCATCAAATCATCATTCTTCATCTGATAAGAATAATGGCAGTTGGAAGGATGATGTTGATCAAAACAGTTCCAATAGAAAAAGAAGAACATCCGTTAGTGCTAAGAAAGAATTCCCAGATTCAAAGAAAACTCGTATATGGGCTGATAAAACTAATACTTTCAAGGTTGATGCTCAATTTATTGGATGTAAAGACGGTAAAATTCACTTACATAAAGCAAATGGTGTTAAAATCGCTGTTCCAGCGAATAAATTGTCCACAGAAGATTTAATATTTGTTGAAAGATTAACCGGTTTTAGTTTGGATAAATACAAATCCCCTGAAGATAGAGCTGACGCTAAAAATCATGATGCTAATGAAAGAAGAGATGATGATAGGGAAAGACAAAGGGAAGAAGATAGAAGAAGAGATGAAGCACGTAATAGAAGAAGAGAACAAGAAAAAGAAAGAAGAGATGAAGAAGAAAGAGAAAGAGATCGTAGAATTAGAAATAAAGAAGTTGATGAGTTAAGAAGGGCAAGGGAAGCATTGGATGATGAAAGGCAAAGATTAAAACAACAGGCTACAGGACACGATAATAACCAAAGATCTCGTGACCTATCTTCCAATATGGCATCTGGCAATAGTAAATTTGATTGGTTTGATTTCTTTTTGGATTGTAGTATTGATATAGGCAGTGTTCAACGTTATACTAATAATTTTGAAAAAGAACATATTGGAGAAAATATGATGCCAGATATTAATCCATCTATGTTAAGATCTCTAGGTCTACGTGAAGGAGATATTGTTCGTGTAATGAAATTTTTGGACAAGAAATTTGGTAGAGAAACTTCACCTCCTCCTAATAATAATAATAGTCAAAGTGGCATGTTTACAGAGCCTAATGGAGCTTTGAAAATCAATGGCAATCAACAACGTTCTGATGTATCCCAAAACTTATTACCTAATCAACGTAAAGATGATGATACTTGGACCACCAGACCTGCTTCTGGTGTTGAAACAAGACAACCAGATGATAGACATGCATTTACTGGTACCATGCAAGATCTTTTAGATGTTCAACCTCTAGAATCGACTAAACAGGCTGTATCAAATTCAAATTCTGGTACTCCTGAACCTAACTTAAAAGAATTAAAGCCAGTTAGAACAGGTAACTCCATCAAGCAAGAATCTATTAAGCCAGTATCTCAACCAGAAGCTCAACCTGTCGCTCCACCAGCACCTCAACCAAAACCAGATAATACACCAGTGGAGGCAAAAGCTCCATCTCCTGCTCCTGCATCTGAGGGGCCTGCTCAACCTTCGCTTCAACCTGTTGTTACAGGTGGTGCTTCGAACTTAGTTCCTCTAAATCCATTCAAAACTGGTAGTAATAACATTCTTCCAGCTAGCACTACATTCGTACTACTACCATTCGCTACAGGTGGGGCAGTCCTTCCACAAATCACAGGTGCAGCAGTTATGCCTCAAACTAGTTTTGGTGCACAAATGACTGGTGGTGCCCTCCCCTTACAAATAACTGGTGGAATTTTACCAACAAATATCACTGGAGGTACATTACCTCAAACAACATTTGGTCAGCTTACTGGTGGTGCCTTGCCATTGCAAAGGACAGGTGGCGCACCAGTTACATCATTTGCAACAAATACTACTGCTTTACCAACTACAACATTCGGAACTCAACAAACAAAAACTATTTTGCCGGTACAAAAAACTGCTAATGGTTTAATCCCTCTTCAACGTACAGGTGGTCTTGTGCCAAATCAAATTACCGGAGGTCTTCTTCCTCAAACTACGTTTGGTACCCAGGTAACAGGCGGAGGCATGCCGATGTCCACATTTGCAACTCAAATGACAGGTGGTGCTGTTCCATTACCTCAAACTAGTTTTGGTACTCAAGTACCAGGAGGTGCTATTTCATTACCACAAACAAGCTTTGGTGCTCAACTTACTGGTGGTGCCATGCAATTGCCACAAACAAGCTTTGGTACACAGATGGCAGGTGGTGCAATGCAATTACCCCAAACCAGTTTTGCTCAAATGACCGGTGGAGCTATGCAAATGAACCAATTTACCGGTGGGGCTATGCCAATGAACCAACTAACAGGTGGAGCTATGCCAATGAATCAACTAACAGGTGGAGCTATGCAAATGAATCAACTTACAGGTGGGGCTATGCAAATGAATCAACTAACTGGTGGAGCTATGCAAATGCCTTCGAATACATTTAATCAACAACCTCAAACTTCATTTGTTGGTCAGACAGTAGGTGGTTTCCAACCAAAATCGCAGTTTGGTTTGAATTTACAGAGAACAGGGGGTTTAGTAAATGGTGTTACTACCACAGTTACAACTACTTCTACGTATCAAAATAATGGTATGTCACAACCATTACAAACACAGCCAACTGGTATGGGCTTTGGTAACGCACCACAAACAGATCAAAATGCAAATGTTCAAAACGCATCTGTGAACAACCCATTTGGTTTATGATAGACACATAATGAAAACTACTATCTTTATGAATTAGATGAATATTTGTTGCATATCTTCTGTATAATAATTATTAGTTATAATATTCTATGCTTCATAATACAAACTCAATAAACTTTAATATATATATATCACTAGGCTTGCATTTCACTATAATGTCTTTTTATTAGATTTTATGGAATATATGTATATAATCGTATTTAATTGTTACATGATAATTAGGTGGTCAAGTCTAATAGCCTGCTAAACATTGGAAATTGTTCAGAAACAAGTGAGGACCTCTTTTACTTTTTAATTTCATGTTCTATCCAGCAGCCCATATCGCATGACCACTCATATGGGGTTTTGGAAGAATAAAATTCTATAATGATATTGCCGCGATCTGAAATAAAAATATGTTGTACCTTTTTGTTTACCCTAACTTTGGAGCCTTCGCTTGGGTCTTTAAATATTATTGGAGCAATCGGTACGTTCTTATTAACAGATTTCAATGTGGTTAAATTCCATGTAAATATTAATCCTCGTTCTGTTAGGACAATTAAAATATCTCTATCAATTGATATTTTTATGACTTTCTGGCCCAAGGATATCTTTGGAATCTTATATTGGCCATTGGTAGATAGTATGCAAAGGGATCCGTTAGCGGTGGCTAAGCACCAACATTTGCATCTTGCTGAGCCTGCAGCAGAAATTATTACCTCAGGAATAAACGTTTCAAGTACTCTCTTACCCTTATGATAGCCTAAAAGTTTTGTAGGATTATCAAGCAATGCTTCTCTATCAAATTGGATTGAACGCTCAACACCATTTCTTATTTCTAAAACATATAGATCATCCAAGGACCCGCATTGAATCAATACCACATCTGTATCTGTAATGACACTCGAAAATTCAACATACCTATTATTTGGCTCTTCAGTTAATATTTTTTCATAAGAGAGTTTCGAATTTAACGTTAAACTTGATTGTTCACTGACACTATCAAATTCTTCAGCTAAATTTGCTAATGTATCTTGGTTTAATATTCGTTCGGCACCATCCATGGTCGAAGATTTCTTGAGACTCACATCTTCATCAATAAACTTTTCATTTTGTTCCTTTTCTCGAACACCCATTATCAGAGTGTGAATACCTAATCGGGGTAAATTTAACGAAGAAGAACCTAATTTGCCCTGTTTTTCCAAATGTATAAGAGGATTCTCGATATTATTTTTTGAAGCAATCTTTGCACCCTCTTTAAAAATCTTCGAAGAAGTGGAATATTGCTTCTTTGTTGGGGAATAGCCAGATGATAGTAATGTTGGTGTGACACGTTTCCTACCATCTTTAGTTACACTTTGTAGCACTCCATTATTTTTCTTTTTTGGAATTAGAATGTTTATCTTCTCTATTACCTTTTTATCTGTCAAGTTCTGCAAAGAATCTTTTTCAGCTTTATTTGGAATTGGAGTATCTATCTTTGATTTAACCAAAGGGACAGGTTTTGTCATTTCTGATAAACGTGAATCTAAAAGTTCTTTATGGTGATCCTTAACTAAATTAGCTCTAATGTGTTTAGCCTCACTTTCTAGTTTTAGCTGGGATAAGCCTTCAGGGAAGTTCAAGGAATCTCTATCCGTACCATATCTATATAATTGTTCCATATTTTTTTCAGCAGGAAGAGCTTTCCCAAGTTCCCCATCCTCTAACAAAAGAACAATAATCGAACCATCTAGCGATGTGATAAATAACATATTACCTTCCGCATTCCAGCACATATCAGTTATCGACTTGAGAGCGATATCATATGCAACAAATATTGGCCTCTCTCTGCCTGTAGACCACACAGCCAATGTTTTATCTTGCCCTGCAGTTGCAACTACAGAGTCTACTTGATCTATCTTAGTAATTTTTTCTTCTTCATTACTATCTACTTTCGGATCCTCTTTGGCAAATAGTCTTGGGTTAAATCTAACAACTTCGGTTGGTGCTTCATGTCCAATCAACGAAATACTTGTGTCCCAATTACCACGATTGACAATCACAACTGAACTTACTGGGCCATTTGTAGCATTAGGTACTGCAATGTGCTGACCATCTGGGGACCACGATAATCTTCTAAAATATGTTGTTAATGGAGACTCCAGGAATGGTTCTTTTATAATAGATTCAATAGTGAATGAAGTTTCCCCGGCCCTGTGATATCTAAATATTTTCATCGTTCTATCATCAGAAGTAGTAGCGAAATATTTATTTGCAGGATCAAAAATAATACCTTTGACCAGAGAATTATGTACATCAAATCTCTTGATTTTTTCGAAAGTAATACCATTCCATATTATAACAGAACGATCTAAACCAACAGTGACCAAAATACTTGAATCAGGCGCCCAACACATATCTTGTATATCATTGTCATGTGCCGCTAATCTTCTTCTAACTACCCAACGTTCGACCTCTGGTTCAGAGCCAAATGTAGGAATGGCTCTTTGATCCTCTTCTAACTGCCAAATTAGAAGAATTCTATCATCAGATCCACTTGCCAGGTACTTACCATCTGGGGAAAACTTCAAACATGTCACTGACCCCGTATGCCTACTCATACTAGCTAGAGGCCTCTTCAATTCATCTTCAAAATGATGAGTACCCTTTGAATATAACTCTGAAACTTTTTTGATGCTCTCTACAGACCAAATTCTTATCTTACCATCCAATCCACCTGTAGCAATCCTCTTGCCATCTGGACTAATGTCAATGGTATATATCTCAAACTTCCTATGGGCTTCTTGATGTACCAGCCAAGGTAATTTCAGGATTTTCATTGCAGAGCAGTCCAATTGTTTATCTTGGCCTTTTCTACCAATAAATGCATATCTTGTTCTTCTAGCTTTCAGTTTCCCAAGCTCGCCGCTAACTAAACATTTTTAAAAATTAGTTAAGTTTTCAAGATATGGGACTGACACTTCTACTAATAAAGCTCAAATTAATGAAAATTTGAAAATTTGAAAAAATTAAGTACATTATCAATTGATATTCCCAATTGTTGTTATAAAAACTATGAAATTGTGAAATTTAGACAAAATGTGCTATTTATTATTTATAAAATCTATTTATTGTAAAGAAGGTAAGGCATTACAAGCCAACCACCATTCTAAAATGGCGTTCCCAGATGCCCTGTTACCTCTTGTTACTTCCATTTTATGGATGAAGGACTTGTGAGCTTTGTCGTTGTTACAAATCTGTGGTAGAACGATAATAAACCAGTTCTTAGTTTGTGCTGGGTATTTGGCTACCATGGCTCTTAAAAGTTCGGTAAATGCATTTAAGTCTGATCTTTGGGTGTTGAAAAGTCCGTTCATAGCTTGGTAGATAATCTGCTGACCGATTGTATTCACCTGTTGTTGGACAATTGCTAGATCTTCTTGCGTATATTTCTTGTTGTTGATGACTTTTGAGAAGAATTTAGTAGCAGAATGAAGAGTGAATTTTTCCTTTGAGGCTAATAATTTCATAAATTCTGGCAAAATAAAAGTTGTCCAATGAGATGAATGAATGGCAAGACCTGGTTTAACATCTAATGTGTGGTTGATAAAATTAACTGTCATTTGAACAAGATCTGGGTCTCTAATAATAATCTCTTGATAAAATGGTAAGAAAAATTTATCCAACATGAAATCAAAATCTTGTGGGGACAATGACATTTTAAATTGAGTAATAACTTTTTCAAGTAAAAATACAAAGTATGGTAAAGAAGTGTTTAGTTCGCAGGTTGTTAGATGTTTTAAAAGGAAATCCATGATTTGTGGCATTTGGAATTTTAAAAAGTGTGGTTCTTCCGGTGGTAGTGTCAAAGCATTACCCAAAATTAAACAACTTATTTCCACAAACTCAACTCTTTTACCATATAATGGGTTTGATAATAATTTATCAAGGGTATTTAATAATTTGTTTCTAATATTCAATGGATCTTCGTTCCAATATGATTGAAATTCTTGTAATCTAGGCAATATTTCAGAATCTTCCATTTGTTTTGGTTGGTTTAGAGAAATACCTAATTCTGAAATACAAGTGCATAAACAATGAATATAAGCTATTTGAAATTGAATTTGTTGAGAATTGGTATTCTCTGAAGTTTCATGGATCAATTGTATCAATGTATCAACCAGGTTATTAATATATCCTCCTTGCTCTTTTGGTCCACTTTCAATAACACCTTGTAAGATAAAGCCAATTGATTTAACCAGCTGTGTTCTTGTGAAGTTGGACATATTAGAGTTGGGGCTTAATATGGAATTAAGAACATTCATAAATTGTCCTAAGAAAGATTTCAATTGCTTTCTACAATCATCACAAAGTTTAGAAATTGCATTAATGATAAATGTTTCAAGTTTATCGTTAATCTCTCTCGTAATAGAATCGTTAGTTTGCACAGCACATACTTCTAATCCCTTAAAGAGATTATCAATTACAGTACTTAATTGTGGAATATCTGTTTCAAAATAACCTGCTAATGTACCGACAAGTACAGTAAACGTTCTAACGAAGTTAGTTTGAAGGGAGCGACTAATCACATTAGATGCGACAATGTTGGAATAACCAGTTTGAAATAAGAAATAAAGATTCTTAAAGAACGAGGCCCCATTTGAACCAATTATATCACTTATCCAAACACTTTCCCTCAAATCCATATCGACTAATAATACATTAAGCAATAGGGACATGGTTTCAATTTGAAATACATCTAGAGAATCAGATATTTGGGATATCCCTTGAATTAAAACATTTGTTAACTTGTCGTTGCCCAAAATAACCCAGAATGATTCAATCATCTCTGAAACATTAGTTCTAAAATCATCAAATGCTCTAACTTCATTTTCATCCTCTGCATATTCTTCTAATATTTTCTGTTTATTTCCTAAACTTATTTTTGGTAAATAAATATTCAAAACTTGTTCAAATATATTAATAGCCATATTTGTAGCATTTACATGTAAGGTCTCTTGGGGAAGATTTGTATAAGACTCGGCTAAATCAAGCCAAAATTCAACCATTTTAACAGAAAAATGTTCTTGTAAAATTGGGATTAAAGGGAAATTTGTAAGTTGTAATAAAACTTTCACATATTCATCCATATTATTATTGGTATTTTGAATACCAACACTAGTGAACAATTTATTACAAATATCCATGTTGTTAAGTTGAATGAAATCGACAATGCATGCAGCTAATTCCTTTAGTTGATCATAAAGTTCGTTGGTAACAAGATGATTCATATACTGCATGATAAATTGATTTTGGGAAGATGAACCCTCTCTTGATGTTCCAAGTAACAGTATCTCTAATTGAGTTCTTTGATTGTAGTCAATTATTAAAGGATCATTTGCAAAAATAGATGCAAAAATGGATAGAATTTTTTCTGCTGTATTATAGTTATCATTAACATTACACATTAAATTAATCAAATTAGAAACCATTTCTGATAAATCAAGTTTTCCATGTGGTGAAACATTTCTTACCATTGAAATATAATTGATCCAAGCAGATATGCATTGAAATAATTGATCATCATAGTTATTATAATTGGTTAAATCATAATTAATGATGGACATCGTAGAGATATATAGATGATGGTGAACGATTTCATAAACATGTGACATAGTCGTTTTATGACTTTGTAGCTTTATCAAATCTTCCACTATAATCTGAGTAAAATTAAGTAATAATTTGTTGTTGGCAGGGTTTTGTGCAATAAAGGCCATTAATTGATCGTATGCGAGACTATTATTAACGGTGCCAAGTAAAAAAGAGTTTGTCTTAGGATCATCTACATTCATCCACTGTTGTTCTTGTAATTGGTTATAATTTTGTAAAATTGTAATCAATGTGTCAATAGGATTATTCCAAAATGAAGGGATATTTCCATTGTCGTCAGTTATCTGAGAAACATCACTATTTAAATTTGTAAAAATTAATGAACAATTGGACATAAGTTTCTTAATAGTGGTCCAAACAGTACCAGAATTATTTGGATTTGATAAAAAAATATTAGATAAACGAGCTAGATGAGCCAAGTTACTTTTAAATAAAGCCCATAGTTGTTCTCTGGTAGCTACATTTGTGTTCAATTGAACTGTTAGAGTAAGTGCACCAAAATATCCTGCATTTGGTACTTGAGCAGGATCCATCAGTAACAACTGATTTGCAACTTCATAACCCTGAGGACTACGTTGAACCTGCTGTAATGCCTGTTGAGCCTGAACAATATCGACATTTTGTTGTGGTGCAGAGAGTGCATTGATAAGAGTAACTACCTGTGTAATATCCATAGCGTAAGACAAAGGTACGGTGGTTATAAAAGCTACTAGATATCAGTTTCAATTGTGATGTGTAGCTTGAATTTCTAGATATATAGTTATTACTACTCTATGCTAAAAGCTCTAAATAGTTTTTCAAAATCCATCTTACCAATTAAACGCGATGAGCAATTTGGCGTAATGGCGCCAGCATCTAAAAGCCTGCGAATTAACAAAAGTAAAGAAGAAAAAAAATGCAAAATATTCTATTAATAGATGATATATTAAATATTGGAATATCCTAAGGAGTCTGTACAGATGTACATTGTTCCTTTCTATATAATTATGAGCGATTGTGTAGTGTTCGTTAGACCGATGCAGCGCACAACGTCACATATGATTCTTTTAATATTTGAAGATTCCGAGTGGAAGTCTTCTATAAATCTGATTGTACCTACATCAACCTCGTATATTAGGGTTTTATAGTTCACTGCGTTGATTTTTCCAGAATCTACAAGTTCAGCTATCTCCCACAGTGGTACCAAACCAGGTAATACTGCTGGGATTGGTTTAAATGTGTCTTCTTCATCTTCAATGATTGGAGCAGAGTAACTCACACCAGAATTTGAAAGTTGTTCAATAGCAGAAGCTGCATGCTGAAAGGCAAATCCATCTCTTTTGTATAGTTTAGTAGTAACATTTGACATCTTTTCAAAGGGGATTAGTTTGGTATTTAATTCGCTTGGTCTTCCCAATGTGTCATTTATTGGCATTTCTCTATTTAATGTATCAACAGTCTCGTTAGGAGAAAATGCAAATAGTTCATTCTTTTCCTCTTCTTTCAAAAGTTTTAATGGTATGAATTTGTTGTTGACTATATCAAGCAGTTCACCACCATATGATCCCTTATATCTCATTTTTGTACAATCATGCACGTAATAGCCTAGATAATACCATTTTAAATTCCAGGCTTCACAAAGGGCCATTTCGTATAATGCACTCAATTTACCTAGTGATAGAGACTTGTATTCCGGGTCATAAATAAAATAAACTGATGAAATACCCGAAGGCAATATATCTATCACCCCCAAAGCTATCAGTGCACCTTTATAATAATAACATTGGTGTAAAGGACCTAAGATGGGTTCTGAAGGTGTATATTTATACCAATTACAAAGTCTGTTTAGCGTTGTGGTAGTCAAATTTTGTTGGGGAAATGGAGTATTACATAAAAATCGTTTAAATGATTTTTCAGAAGTTTTAAGATCGTTATGTATTTCATTCTGAAATTTTTTAAAAAGTTGATACTTTTCCATTGTGAAAAGTGGTGGTTCTAACTTCACTTCAAATTCTGGAGAATTGTGCAGATTTCGAATCTCTTCAAAGTAATTGTAACTATTCGAACTGGTTGGATTATTCTTCTTCTGATTTTTTGGTTTGTTTATTGTTGGTGCTTTGATGAATTTACGAAATCTTGTAACACATTTACGATACTCTTTAGTTGGGAAATAATCTTTAGGCGAAGTTCTGATAGTGTGTAGCCTGCAACAATTTCTTAGCATATCTGTTTTGTATATAAAAGTACCTGATCTTCTATAGTTCATATTACATAAGAAATCATATTGTTCAATTGAAAGGTGTTCGGTTTGGAAACCTATAGTACAATTCTGGGGGACAATAGGAGCACTCTGAGATGTACTATCATCATCTAATCTAAACGGTTCATAATCAAGTGGATTCTGCTTTTGACCCCTACAATAACCACATTTTTCCGCTGACTCTTGGATATACACTGGCTTGGTTAGAATGATTCTATCTGAAAGATCCATTAATGTGAAGTGTATTGCCTTTCTCTCTGCCAACTCAATGATACTCAAACAAGTAGTCTTAATAACAATGGAAATGATAATTGCATTGACAATTGAAATGCCAATACCTCCTTTTAAAGTTGACTTAATTCTTTATAGAATAATTTATTTCTTCTCTATATTACTAAGATTCAAAGCTTATTTTTTTTTTTTTTGATTACAGATCGAAGCTAAACTGAGCCCTTTAAAAGACCCTGCCAGCGACATTTATTCTAAATATTGGTTTAATTGGAGTTATAGATAGCAATATTGGAATTTGATGAAATAGAAAATAGGTGTAGTTATAAGTATATATTGTTATAAATATTTTATAATGTACATTGCATAGATATATTAAAATTGTTTGAAAAATGAGTTTGAAGGTAGTAGTAAAGCTTCTTATTCCTGTCATCTACCAGTTTATCATCATTCTCTTGATCAAAAGCTGATTATACAATTCGATATTATAGAGTGTTGTCTTATATATATATGAGTGTGCATGTATATATATATAATTATAATGCATATACGGCGGCTGGAAGCAAATAAAAAAAAAATACTACATATTGTTTCGCATCGTTGAGGGAGGGATCATTGATTGGTCCATACTGTTTGATCATTCCATTCCAGGCATACTAAATTCACATTTAGCGAATTCATCCCATTCTTCTTTTGTCTTTGGATATTGTCTTAGCCATTTCATTCTTTGGCCACTGACGGCATTGGAATTAATTTTGAAACCAAATACCTTTAATATATAAGATTCTTTAGTCTTTCTCTCCACATAATCTTCTAATTCTTTGAAATGTTTTAGAAATACACCTGGGAAACTAGTGCCCCAATAAGCACCTTCTAGGGACAAATGTCTTGATGATTGTGGTACATATATGTCTTGACAGGAAGGACAATACAATCTTACAGAATGCTTTCCAACAGTATCACTTAAACCACAAGGCAATAGTTGCATACCATTACAGTGGTATCTTGGACAGACACCAAATTCTTTTCTATCAAATTTCTCAGCCATAGCTTGTAAACCTGGTTTTGTCAATATGAAACGGGCATGGATTAAACCGTATAGTTGTTCTGCTGCATGTTCTACTATACTACGGTTAACAGCACCATCCCCATTATTGGACTCGTCTTCTTCATCATCACTGATAGACTCTAGGTCTAAGATCAGATCCAAAGCACGACGGTACATGGGTACCTCAGATGCTAAGGATGTCATGTTAAAGTCATCCTCAATGAACTCAACAGGTACGGCACAGAAGAACTCATGGCCGTAGCGGGAACAATGGGTTGGGATCCATTCTTCGAAAGAATTGCTATCGCTTGCGGTGTATTCACTCATCTGATGTGTTCGAAATGTTATTGTATGTCTGAGAGGGGCAACGAAAGATGATATCAACGACTTTGACAGGCTCTCTGAGAGTGATTCGCTATTTGATACACTGGATAAATCCCTCTCTGAAAAGCTTTTATGCTATTCTTGTTTGTTTGGTAATTTTCCTCAGAAAATGTGTTATTTTAAAAGAAGCTTCTATAAATTTTAGAGAAGAAAAAGACCACTTTTTGCTTGCAACAAATATATACAAACAGAAAACAAGTACATCAAAGCAATAAGAACAATGGATACTTTCGTGCTGATAGCATTACTATTGACATTCATAGTGCAATTACTGAACTGGACCACGACATACCACGCAGGCCTTATCAGCAAATTCTTCCCAAACAATGCCATCAATGAATACGCAAAGCTGGCCAAGCAACGTCAAGAGCTTCATACCGTCAATTCAAAATTGTCTGCACAAGATGACTATGCCAAGTGGACTAAGAACAATAGAAACTTATCCAAGCTTGACAAACAATTGAATGATATGTCTGTTAAGATCAAGTCGCTTGATGCTAATCGTAGCCATATTTTGAAAAGAGTCAAATTAGTAGCTTTAACCTTACCATTAATCGCTATTAAGCTTCTCCATGGTAAGAAGATTGTATACAGTATGGATGATACCACTGTTTTCCCACAATTAGTAGGTGGCATCTGGGAGAAAGGTTTTATGAGCGCAGCCCTATTGCCTTTGCATCTATGGCAAAACAACTTCACTTTAGAGAGAAAAGAAGGTACTGTCATCTGTTTGGGTATCTATTTGTGGGCTTTGTCCAACTTCCTATCCAACTTGGAATTTATCTTTGAGACTGTCGTCACAAAGCCAATCACTAAGCCTGAGGCTCCTATCTCTACAACAATCGAGACAGATTTAGTCGAACTTGACTGAGTCTGCTATGTACCATATACTTAATTTATTTATATATTGACCACTAAATAATTAGTTAGATAATTACACATTATTGCACGTAAATAATGTCACAAAGAACTTTTTTTTTAATGTTTTTGAGTGTTGGTTTAACAGAGAGGCACTATTCTTTCTTAGTATCTTCTTTTGAATAACATTTACTAAACCCACTCTTGGTAGAGCTTGATAATATTCTAGGAAGAACTCTCTAATATTCTAGACAGAACTTTCTAATAGTCTTAGCAATCGTTCCTCTCTGTATGCGACGCCAGCTCTCTCTAGTAAAGTAATCTTCCCGCTCTTCAATAAACAAAATAAGGTGAAAAATTCACGTATTAAGAATTTCACATTCTGGCGAAACACAAAGAGCAGTTGGTATTAAGTGACTCAGAAGCTGCTGTGTGTGTCTATCCAACAACATAATGTCTGCATCTGATAGTGACGACAACTTTGGTAATTTTTCAGATGCTTCCTTTGAGAATGAAGAGCTCCAAACTGAATCGAATATTGTCAACACCTGTCTTGATGAGTATTTTGGAAGCGAGCCTGAAACAGAAGATTCTACTATCAGTGATGACACTATCTATAAGGTAGATGATTTGATTAATGGTGGTAGATCTGCCATCATCTATGAGCAATTGGTTAAGTTGCAGTCGGTGCTGCAACCGATAATTTGGAATAAGTCTGCCTTGAGACACGATCTGTTACACAAATTGAGAATCAGAGAAGATGATGATGATGACGATTATGATATTTTAGAATTAAATCAGTATGGTTCTCCAATAAAAGGCAGAAGAAAAAGTCATACAGGGTATCACAGCTCTTCTACTGGAGATGATGAGGTTCTTCCTTTGGATGATCGTTTATTCACAAAAATTCTTACTTTGATCAATGACGATGCTATGATGTTATCCAATGATAGTCATCCTTTGAAAGAAACATTTAAAATGAAATACGTTCCAAACTTAGCGCCACAAATTTTACAGAATGAATGGTTAAACGAACAAGAAAAGCAAATTCCATCTTTGATATCAAAAGATTTTAAAGATTTGGAAGATATGAATCAATCTGACTTACAAGAGTATCGTGATCAATTATGTAACTCGATTGATGTTTTATGTATTAAATTACAAGAGATTAATGATAAACGACAAATACTAAACGCTGATAAATCGATTTATGAGAACGTTATCACAAATTTAACTGGTCATACACAACGTTTGTATAGAACTCAGTTAGAAAATTATAATAAAAAGAAAAGTAAATCAAAAGAAAAGAAAAAGAAAAAATTTGGTTGGGTTGGTGTTTAAAGTTACTTTTTATTATCTAAAAAAATTTTTTTTGATGTGTATTAGTTTCTTTCACAGGTTAGTTTCACGCCCAGCCCTAACCCACTATCTCAAAAATTGAAGAAGTTCTGTTGTTTTATTACCCAGCTTTTTAACTTCTGAAGATATTGACGTTATTCCTCATCGTGGATCTACTGGAAGTAGTAATCAAAGCATGCTTTTCTCATAGCATGAATAAGAATGAAATAATGGGCAGTACAATTATCGGTTGCTTTGTCTATCAATGCATTCTAGTCGAAGTAACGTTACATATAGCATAAGTAATGTCAGGATTACTTTCTCATTCAGAAGTCTTAGTTATATGAAATACATAATCTAGAATATAACAAGACTATGGACTTTATTGATCATTCTCATAAATAGTTGTCTTCATTTCATGCGAAAAAAAATACGTATTTATTGTATCTATAAATTTACATACATATATCACCATAAATTATCATACAAAATTGGTGAACTCTTTTTTATACACACTTATTCTATCTGAATGCATATTTTAATCATTATTTACATTGATTATTTATTTATATATAAAGGGAGAAGTTGATCGAACTTGCTATTTCATATAAATATATATATCTATTATCATTATTCTTTTCAACTTCAATTTTCTCTCTTATTCCAAACGGCTTGTGCAATCTTATCAGCTAATAAACTATTTTCTTTTTTAGGCTTTTCAACCTCAAATTCAGATACAGATGATGAGAAATTTGAAGTTACTGAATCTAAATTATTATTACTAATTGAAAATAATGGAATATTAGATAAGGAATTATCACTGTTAACTAATGAAATCGCGTCAGATTCTGATATAACAGGTTCCAATTTGGCCGATATTTTTATTTGTTTTTGAATTTTTTTTAATTTTCTCTTTTTTAATAATCTTCTTCTTTTTAATTCTGTAGTTTTTCTCTCTTCCATACTTTCATCAATATCACTTGCTTGATATTCATCTTCAGTTTCACCAAACATACCATCTTCAAAACTATTCACTATCAAAGTAATACGCTCAGATAAACTTTTACGTTGTTTTTTCAATATTTTCAATGCACTTGGAGTTGTCATTGAAAATATTAATGGTTTCAAAGATTTGAAAATATCCATACCAATATCACCAATTAATAAAGCAGAATAAGTTACTGAACAGCAAAACACAAATGACATGCAGAAAATTAAAATTTTGTGTTTAAACCAATTACTCAAATAATATGTAAGAACTGATGACCAAAAGATGTATAAGATTGGGGCGATACCCATTGCCATTAGAATTTTCCATGTGGCAACCACATCATTTGCATTTATTTTTACTGTAGAATTTGCTAACGCTTGTTTGGCCTTTTGTTGTGATATTCTTTTGGCTGCAATGAAAACTGGAGAAAACATAATAACACCAGGCAATGCTAAAATCGATGCTATCAGAAGTTTAAAAGATCTACAAAATAATAGGAATGAGTTTTTAATAAAATTAATTTGTGCCACATCAACTAAATGATCAGGGACATTATAATGTTTTAGTTTTGCATTATACTTTAAAATGTCATTCTTCAATTGAATAATTTCAGGATCATTTTTTCGTTTTTCAAATCCTTTTACTATTCTTCTATTCATTTCTATAACCATTGGAAGAGGTAACTTCGAAGGAAGTTGAGCAGAATATAATCTTCTGGTTGCTTGAACAACCATCAATGTTTCATAATCTTGACAAGTTACAGTTACTGCCCTCAAACTTTCTTGAACTGTATTCAATAATTCTTTAACAGCAGCTTTGTTTGTATCAGAATTACGATATTTTTCAACCAGAGTATGTGGAATTTCAATTGGATCACCAAATTCAATGACAGCTCTTGATCTAAATTTATGAGCGTGAAAATAATTCATACCACAAGGAACGATTTTAACATTACAGTTTGGAAATTTATCTAAACAACCTAATGCCATTATCGCAACACCAGCCTTTAATGGTAATAAATCAGTTCTATCGTGGGAGCCACCTTCAGGGAAAATACCAATTGAACCATTATGAGCTAAATGTTCGAATACTTTATGATACATCGATGATTGATCACATTTTGGAGCATATTTAAATTTGGTACCATTAATTAATACCTTTCTGACTTCAGGTTTTTCTATCTTAAATTCTTTTCTTAAAGTCAATTCGGTATCGCTTTGAATTGATAAAATATTTGAAGTTCCTAAACCATTTGATAATCCAATTAACCCTTTAGTATCAAAAGATGTGAAATTGGTGCCTTTACCTATAAGTTTGCGAGGATCATCTGGGTCGATTTTTACCCATCCTTTAGCAGGTACTAGATTATCTTGTTGTCTTGTAACACCAATTGATCTCACACATCGTGCTAATGGACCGATATATATTTTATCTAAAGATTTTTGAGCTGTCAG
This sequence comes from Yueomyces sinensis, assembly GCA_030581855.1. Classification (NCBI taxonomy): domain Eukaryota; kingdom Fungi; phylum Ascomycota; class Saccharomycetes; order Saccharomycetales; family Saccharomycetaceae; genus Yueomyces; species Yueomyces sinensis. The sequence goes on from JAKTVU010000019.1 coordinate 52,078, forward strand.
GAATGATACCCTTTTATTTGTAGCTGCCTTTATCTGTCTCATTAGGATGACAGGATCCACGAATTGATTTGCATGAGGTGCAGCTACAAATATAACAGGTCCTTGTAATGGTATTTTATATGCGCCACGAGATCTAATTTCCCTGAAGAAACCATCCGTCATAGATGTTAAAATCCATGATATAATATCATATATTAATATTTTAAAGAAGTTGAATGCATTACGCTGATACCCATCTTCGTATATTATATTATCCTCTTGTTTCTCTACTATATCTCGGCTGATTGATTGTTCATTGTTATGTATAATTTTATCACTGTTATCTGGAAGCTGTCCACTAGATAAAACATTATCTTGTTTTAATTTGATTGCATCCCCATCAAGCAATGGATTGTCATTATCTATACTCTCTGGTGTCATAATATTGTACAGGTATACTCTTCAGAGGTTTCTGGATATACTTTTCTCAACTATACAACTTGAACTAGTGAAGTAACAACAAAGACATAGAATATACACGTTATTCACAGATGATCTACTGCCAAAACTGATAATCGACACTGTGTACATCCCCACAATCTGAGGTAGTCTAGCAGTGTTTCTTTAGTGCAGAGCTTTTGCCGTCGTATTTGTTGGTTAGCTTGCTTTTCCCAATGAAACTTTACTTGGTCTGGTAACAGCCACTTCGCGTCCACCGAATTAAAATTTCAAGAAAAATCCACCAAGAAGAGAGCTCTTCGCCATTATGGATGCATATTTGTAAAAGGGCAGTAGAAATAGATAGATATCTTAATAGATAATTGATATTCTTAAAGCGTATTTTTGGTTTAAAGAAAGTGTCTTGCTTCAGCAAATTGTTTACCGCAGCGCTTGGGTAGTTGTTTAATGAATTCAGCAGAACTCTCAATAGCAAAATTCTGTAATTGAATCTTATTTACCACTAGCATATGTTGGTCAACGCTTTTTCCACAACGTACATAAATTTTCTGTGTTTCATCATCATAGATGTATTGTCCTGGAGAAGTTGGTAATGACAAACATGTAGAAGAATTTTCTACCCAAAATTCATGTAAAATAACCCTTTTTTGACAAATCTCTGAAAGCAATTGGCGTTTTTTGGTACTCGTAGCAGCATTCATAAGACAATACATAGGACCAAGAGTGTTTCTCTTAATTAAGATACTATCAGCACAATCAGTTTCCCATTTAATCTTTCTCATCTCAGGTTTAATGCGGGGAGCAAAAGTTGATTGAAAACTACTTTCGATAACTTGTCGTCTTTGAGAAGGTAAGAATATGCCACTTTTTATTAAATCATGCAATAGATTACCACCAATTATACCCAATTGATTTGTTAGTTTAAGTGTATTTATTGGTATTTTATTTATATCTTGACAATATTCTTTCAAATCTTGAAAAGGATTTTTTTCATTTTCAAGAAGTTTCTTAATATTTATTTCAGATGTCTGTTTAATAATATTTCCACAATCAAATTTAGTTGGATGTAAATCTTGTACAGTAACACCTGTAGTAAAATCTTTATTTAGCAATGCATATTGAATTGGTGAAGATCCTTTGTATCTAGGTAATAAAGAAGGGTGAACATTTAATCCACCAAACTCTGATTTATTAATTAATTCACTTGGTAATAATTCTCCGTATGATACAGCAACTATTAAGTTGATATTGCTTGTGGTAAATATATTCCCACTTTTTGTGAGTTCGAGTAAATCTTCTTTTGAATCACATTCAATTGTATTCAGAGCAATATTCTTTAAACGTATGTATCTTGATATATCTGTTTCTCTTAAGATTGATTTATCACGACCACACCATTTTGCTGGTTTTGTAACTAGATGAAGACTATTTATATATTTTTCATTTGTAATTGGATTTGAAAGTCCCTTTAAAGTAAGTAGTGATTTCAGCGAATGAATACTGAATAGATCGCTTCCAAAAAATAAGATATTTAATGGTTTAAACGAATTAGAATTCAATTTTGTAGTAATCATTCAAAAATATAACGTGACGTAATTGCCTTTAGGTTTAAATAGGTATTGTTATTTTACTTTCTATTCTTTAGTTTTGAGGGTTTATTTTTAAAGTTTTTTCAGTTCAAACCCGTAATGATAAAATTTGCAGAAATCGAACTTTTACTTCATCCTCTTGAAAATCAAAAAATATTGGTGTTCATGTCTTGGAAAAACAAACTTTAAAATTTAATAATAATATACAAAACAAATTTTATACAACTAATAATATTCGAAATTTACTTTTCGCCAATTAGTACTAAATATTTCTAATTCTTTAAATTTTGTTCCCGTGGTGTCTCTTACCCCTTATGACGCTCAATTAAATTTGAAACTTTAACAAATAGTAAGCGGTTTTAGCTCAGTTGGGAGAGCGCCAGACTGAAGATTAAACTTCGGTTCTGTAATCTGGAGGTCCTGTGTTCGATCCACAGAAATCGCATTAATTTTTTAAAAATTTTTGTGGCAGATTACCCGGATAAACGTTTCAAAATTTTAGTCATAATTCACGATGTGGGAATTTATTATATTACTTTGGCCTTGTCATATATATCATTGATCCCTTCTAGCATTCCTAATATTTTAAATGATATCCTCTCTCAAGTCTTAAATAATTATAAAGATCTGTTTTGCTTTCTAAATTGTAGGATTAATTTAAATAATTATAGCAGAAATCCAAAAATAAGTAAAAAACTCCGATGAAAAAATAAAGAGCTTTCAGTAGGAATTCAAAGCATTGAATACAAAACAAACTAATATATAATAAGAGAGAGATATCGTTTAAATAAGTCAATTGAGGTGTATAAAAATTGCTGAATAATTTTTGAATTTTAGCCCTAAAATTAGTGAAAAATTTTCACATTAAAGTTTGAGGTTTCTTATAAGAATTGTAGGCATAATAATTACTTCTTGTAGGGTGTTTTAACATTTAGCAATTATTACACTTGTTGATGTCATTATGATAACAAGTTATTTAAGCTAATTAGGTCGTATGTATTTCCTATTTTAACTTAATATATCATTTCTGACATATTTGTATGGATTAATCCATCTAATTATCTTTCATCACTAACACTTTATAAAATATGTTTCCGTACAGAACATACATTATTGTAATAAAGTATGTTCAGGGAACTTAGCTTAATATTTTTATTTACTAAAGCTCATTAGATATTTTAATTTTAATATATTTAAATACTTATTTGAAATTGTACAATATACACAAAATTATAAATAGATCACGTGGATAGCGCCATAACTTGTTTGTTAGAAACTGAAGATTTGTCATTGGAAAGTCAGATGAACGTCCTTCTAGCAAACAATCCAGTTCACACAAATCAGCAAGTTCTCAGATAGGTTGGGAACAATCTTTTTGGGTTTCCATGAAAGGACTGACTTGAAATAAATATTTTGTGTCACAAATCTTTGCCAAGAATATGAACTAAAGGAAAACCTCAAAAAGAAAAAAACTATGTAAATATCTCAGAATATAATGAAGTTATTGTAATATTTCAATAAAATATTAAAAAAATATCCAATTAAGTGGATTAAAGTTTTTCTCAGAAATCTTTTAGCGCATTACTTGATTTTTTTAAAATTTCATCGGTTCATATTGAGTGTAAGAATTGTTTGATCTATTAAGACTATTGATTCTATTTCTAATACCACCCAGTTTTGAGATTGTTTTAAATGGTTCCATTAATTTATTCATTGTACCGTTGTTATTTTTCTTATTATTTCTTTGTCCCAAGTTACTTGGGCTTATGGTGTCTGCAATAATCCAATTATCGTCATTGTATTTATTCTTCCACTTTTTACGAAATACACCAAGGGGACCATTTTTATATAAATCAACTCTAATGTTATTTTCCTTTAATTCCTTTTTTCGATTTGCTGTATATTGTATTTCAAGTATATCGAGTATATTGCTTTCATCATAACTCTCTCTAAAACCTTCCATGTTACCGTCACAACTTTCATAGTGGCACAAATTAACTAGTTTCTGTTCAAGATATTGCTCGAGTGAGATATTCTTATCAAGTTGTTTTTCTGTAGAACACAGAGTGCTAACTTTTCTGCTTGTTGAAACAAGGTCTTTGGCCAATATGGAAAGCATTTTTGGTTGTTGTGGTAGTAGCATTGAAGAAGAAAGAAGAAGAATATCTAATCATTGAAATAAATTATCAATAATTTAAATATTACAAATATAATTTAGAGATGAACTCTAAAGAAAACTATTTTTTTTGTTAAACTTGTCTTTGATTCTCTATCACAATATTTCGTTGTCATTTAGTGACATTGCAAATAATGAAATAAATCTGGAAATTTGAAATACAGAGAAAAATGGCACCAATCATTTAAAGGGAAGGAAACCTTTGAAACTTGCCATTAGAAACCAAGGTAGATATCAAGACAGATCAATTGACGTTTATTTAATATCACATTGAATATTAAAGATGTTAAGGAGAGGTTTTTCAACGTCACGAAAATTATGTTCAAGTAAGAAAGTGTGGTCTGAAACGAATGAAATGAGACCAAGTTTTTTATCAATAAATTCACAGAACACTAAAAATTACCTTTTCAATAATCAATCTAACTTTAAACCTCCATCCATTAAAAGAAGAACGAATAAGATCAAATATGATTCTCCTGAGGGTTTAGATGATATTTTCAAATTAAGTTATGATTTCTTACAAGAGAAAGCAGCTATTGATTATGATACAATCAAGCAAAATAAGATCAATGACAAGTTAAAAGAAAGGCTAGCGATTAGAGCTGAGATAAATAATCCAGAGGTACAATATAATTTCCAATTCAATGATAAAGTAGATAATAATCCTGATATTATCAATTATGAACATCCAGTTTATAGAGAGCTTGGTAGAAAACATTGGGAGTCAGAGAAACAAATGCTTTTAATGCAAAGATTAGAAACTTTACACATTATACCTGATACTTTACCAACTTTGATACCCAAGGCAAAAGTTGATGTAAAATTCCCCTTCTCCACAGGTTTAAATAAATGGATTGAACCAGGTGAGATTTTATCAACAAACACCACTTGCATGGAACCTGCAATTAAAGTACAGGAGTTCGATACTGTTGATATGACTAAACAATTGTATACTATCTTAATTGTCAATCCAGATGAAGTTGAAATCTCGACTGATTCTTTTAGAACCACATTAAATTATGCTCTAACAAATATTAAGATTGGTTATAATGATAATCTAATTGATGCGAGAAAGTTTGTTAATAAGAAACAAAATGTACTAAAAGAATATAAACCTCCTGTACCTGAAAAAAATGCAGGTAAACAAAGATTTGCAGTTTGGGCCTTCAGACAACATAATCCAATAGATAATAAAGTTATTTCTGATACACTAGATGTTGAAAACTTTGATATAAGAAAGTTTGCTGGTGCAAACAAATTACTACCGGTAGGTGCCCATGTATGGAGAAGCAAATGGGATACAAATGTTAAAAGAGTAAGAGAATTATATAGCATGCCAGAAGGTAGGATTTTTTCAAAAGAGAGGGTTTAATAACTAACCCAAAAATCAACATTACCTTGTAAATATAATATAAGTATATTAAATAATATTATTAATAATTAAAAAAGTAAAGAAACGATAAACTACTCTCCATTTGTTGTTTGTATTTAAAAAGTTAAGGGGATGTTATGTATTCGATGAAAATATTTATATGATAAAGAGAACACACAAAAAGCGATACTAAAGAATATTATATATATATATATACAGAATATATGAATGGAAAGATATATAGAGGGATGGATCAGTTCTTTAAAGTCTCGACAGCATTCAAAATGATTTTCCCGTAGTCTAAATTTGGATCTTCGAGATCAATTTTTTCATTTTTTGATACCTCAGTCGTAGATTTAGGCTGTTTATTCTGTTCGTTGAAAGCATTCTTAGCCTCTTGCACCAACTGTAGTTTTTCTTGGTATGCTTTATCTTCTGCTCTGATCTTAGCCTCCTTCTTTAGCCTACTATCATAGCGGTACCCTGCTACAAGGCCTAGACCTAGGGATGTGTAACGCAAAATATTCAAAGTGGACATGCTGTTATATGTGATTGAGCTAATTGACGGTAGTATTGGATGGATACAATCTGATTTGAACTTCTTGTTGCTCTGTTCTTCTTCTTCTTCTTCAACCGGTCACTCGTTGGTGAGCTTTTTTATCCAAGGATTTGACGGTTTTAAAAGTAGCCCTTTGATTAAAGGCAGCACGTGATTTAGTGACATCTCCGTTGTTTGTCAGTGTCAAGATATATAATATATCATTGAAACCACTGACTTTGAGCTTTCGATAACTTGTCAACAGTTTATATTGCTAGTGAATGGATGCAATTGACACACTAAATGTATTTACATTCTTTCTGCAACATTCTATTTTTGATGTTGCCTGGAGATATCATCTACTTCTAATAATAGTAACAACAATGTGCCAGCTGGCAAATATACCAATCTATATTAACTCTAAACAAAATACATAGACTTTCCTCGAACCAATCGGGGTTTTTATTTTATGGGACAACTGTCATTAATACAATGTCTTATTCATATCATATATATGTAACATGTATGCCAATGTTTCGTGAAGTTTTTGACATTCAAGTTCCGCCCACAATTGAGTCATCTTCAACCCAAAATCAGCGATAGATGATGATTGATTTAACTTTTTCACCTGCTTTCAGAGGGAACCGCAGCTAATACCTCATCGGTTCAACAATTTTTCACTGGAGATGATGCCACAAATCAAAACAACTCTAAATTATTTTATGCCTTGGCTGGAGATCCGTTGTTGTTATTATTATATTGCGATCGTTGGTATCTTTGCAAGAATAACAGAAAACAAGAATCTTCTGTTTCTATATATAGATTATTTTTTTAATTTTTCTGTAAAGTTAAGATTAATCGATCCAAATTATTTTCTATATGTTAGTTGACTCCTCCAGGATATAGTCACGAAATGTTTGTACCAATGGCCCTAAAACCTTTAAGAGGCCCAGTTAATACTACATTATGTCGTATCTCTAAGACACAAAGTACTACTAGATTTCTGGTAAAAAGACATTTCTTTGCAGATTCTTGGAATTCTTTCAGAGATGCTCAAGCTAAGTACAATACTGCATGGAACTCTAATAATAGTAATGGTCAACAATATCCACAGCAACCTGGTTCCGAACCAACCCTCACGTATAACACATCTGTTGCATTTCAACCTAAGGATAGGGATGATTTGATATACTCAAAATTAAAGGATTCGAAGAATTCTCCGACTGGTGAAGATAATTATTTTATTGTATCTTCAAATTCTTCAAATGAAGTATTTGCTGCTGTTGCTGATGGTGTAGGAGGTTGGGCAGATTTAGGTTATGATTCAACAGCTATTTCCAGAGAACTGTGCAATAATATGGCCTTCTATTCAAAAAAGTTTTTAAAAGAAAATAATAATACAAATATGGATAATTCTTTAACACCAAAGAATTTATTAGATCTTTCTTTTCTAAAGACAAAAAAAGATGGAAAAGCTAAAGTTGGAAGTACAACCGCAGTTGTAGCACGCTTTAAACCGGATGGTACTTTACAAGTATCCAACCTTGGGGATTCATGGTGTGGTGTCTTTAGAAATAATAAATTGACTTTTGAGACAAAATCTCAGACATTGAACTTTAATACTCCATATCAATTGGCTATTATTCCTGAAGAAATTTTAAAAGCTGCCAAAAACAGAAACTCTTCTTATATACAATACAATCCTTCAGATGCTGATGACTATAATTTTCAATTGATGAAAGATGACATAGTAATACTAGCTTCAGATGGTGTTACAGACAATATATACCCCGATGATATAGAACTTTATTTGAAAGACAATGAATTTGGATTAAATGATAATTTACAAGATACCACACAATCATTAGTTCACAAAATTGTTAAGTTAAGCAGAGATCCTAAGTATCCAAGTGTATTTGCACAAGAATATACAAAAGTAACAGGCAATGCATGCTTTGGAGGTAAAGAGGATGATATCACGATGGTTATGATTAAAGTTAAATAATAATAATGCTTTTCTTTATTACATTCATACATATATATCTACAATTTTTATAGTTGCGCTTAATAATATTAATTAAAGAAAAATATTGGTAGAAGATTAATTAATTAGTCGAAATTTCTTTGAAGGACGATATTCTTGATCTTCTCTCTTTCGTCTTTCAAACGTTCTTCTTCTTCTAGAACATTAGAAACAAATTTGACATCTTTTGGCAATGCCAATATCTGGGATTTTGTCTTCTTCCCTGTCTTAGTTAAAAATGTGAATGCAACTTTGCTTTTTGGTTCATCTTGATCTCCAACATCATCAACACTTGTAACAGAGACTCCCTTACGAAGAAGATTTGGTTTCAATAATTTAGGCTTACCTGCAGTGATCATTGGAATTTTGGTAGTGACTATCTTTTCACTTTTTCTAGAACTGACGGATTCCTGTAACATATTTTGGAATTGTTTTTCAAATTCCTCCTCTGCTTTCTTTTCTTGTTCAGATTCAAGCTTCTTTCGGTACTCTTCATACATTCTAGTTCTTTCAACGTTTCTATCCGCATTTATATCCTTTTCATCTTCATCAGAAGAATAATCAGAATCCGATTCTGAAGCATCTTCATCAGAGTCACTTGAGTTATCTGAATCACTTGTTTCGGATAAACTTTCATTACCATTATTAGAATCCTTCAGATCATCTACTAGATCGTTATTATCATCATCTGTTATAGATCCATCATCAGAAGAAATATCATAGTCATCAAGATCATCTCTTAGACTCTCAGATGATTTTGTATATGCTGGCTTATCAGATTGTTTTCCATCTTTTCCTGTATTTAAGCTTTTCATAGTAGCCAATTTCAACATCAAATTCTCCACACATTCAGTCATATTATTTGCCCTTTTAAAATTAACAATCTTCTCGTACTTGTCAAAACTATTCTTGACAATAAATTCAGTTTCCCTTGGTATTGGTTGCATTTTAATATAAATATAGTATTCAAAGAATCTTAGGAATAACTCCAGTCTTTTCTTAATATAATTCGAATGATGTTCGATATTCAGTAATACAACAGTCACCAATTGAATTCTAAAATAATTGTTTGGAGGATCGTACGCACATTCATAATTTAGTACTGGTTGTCCATTTGGATAACCATATTTTAGAATACTGTAAAGGGTTTCAATGATAACCTCCGAGTTGACAATGTTAAGGTTTAACATTTCTACCAAGTAACGAACTTCTGCAACTCTCTTCATATTTTCATTATAATGGTTTCTTTCTAATCCTCTATGAATATCTTCAAGAACTTGATCAACACATTTTATCACAAAATTACGATGACTTCCACGTAAAGCGTGCAGTATTTTTACCAACTTTGGGAGATATTGATAGCTAACTTCCTTTGGAGTTGTAAAAAGTTCAAAAAGTGTAGAATAGACTTCTGGTTTCTTCCAATTTGCCGATCTAATCAATTGTAGGACACGTTTAGGTTCTATATTATGCAATTCTCTTCTTATTAATACTTTTAAAAATTGTTGTTCTGGTGTATCCTTCTTTTGATCAGAATTTAATATCTTGACAGAGGGTGGATATATAATGATTATTAGATTATCCAATGCACTTTTAACATTCATATGTAAGTGACGATCTTTTGATTTTTCTTTGATTAAGCTAATCATTTTTTCCATTTGTTCATGAAATTCAGGGTGATTAATTAGAAATTTTCCAAGTTGTTCGAATAGAATTGTCAATATTTCAATATTATTTGGTATTTGCATATTTAAGATCAACGATCTAATTTTATGAAAAATCATGAAAATAGGGACTAGTCTGAATTTTACCATTTCACTGAAAAATATAATATTCTTGACATTGATTCTATTACTATGAAGCTGACTTCTGAAACCATTATCTAAAATATTGACCAACTCATTTCGAATATCGACTAAATATTCAGAATTAGTAGCCAACATTCTTGCATATAACCGTAGTTTAGTCCAATCTTGTGTTTCAAGTAAAAATTTTAGTAACTTTTTTCTGGTAGCCTTATTATCTAAACCCTTCTCCCAATATTGAAAACACAGTTCATCAATTTCATCTTTAGTTTCAATGAATTCAAGAGTTTCAAAGAATACCCGTACTTCGCTGGTATCAACCTCCTTATTAGAATCTTTTGATTTAGCGACTTTATCCTTAATAGCTGGAAGAACTTCATAAAATTTTCTAGTCTCCTCATTTTCCCAAACTCTTTGATCTTGTGGTAAAACTGGATTTGTAATCATAGGCTTTGAATTTTCATCATCATCTGTACTTGAAGTTATTTGCATGTTTGGCAGTTCTAGTTCAAAAAATTCACCCAAACTTTGTGAACCTGCTTTAAATCTTTCAAATATTGGAAGTAGTTCATCATACTCATCAATAAATTCATCTCTTTCCTTACCAGTACGAATTTGACATTTCTGATGTTCTTTGAGTAGTTTACCCATTCGTGTACATAAATCTTGAGTTCTTGCAAATACAGCATCGGTAAAAACTTTAAATAAGGTATCCATAACTGATTTCAAATTAGAGTCAAATATAATCTCATCCCAAATTGGATTATCTGTTTCATCTTTTGCAATACTGAAAAATATTGGAAATCTTTTAATGATAAGTGTGGCTACAGAAATTGCATAACCTTCCTTGAATCTATGATTTAAAACTTCCTTTAAAATAGAAAGTATCAAAGGACTTTTTTTATTATTCTTCTTTAGTAAGTACTCTGGTATATGAGATTTTGGTTCAATGTAATCCATCGATCTAAAGACACCAATTAAATATAATTCACAAAACAGACGAATATTAACCCTTACCTTATTGATTCGTGAAGTCTCATTTTTATCAATCATACTCAATTCCTTGGGACTGCTGAAGTTATCTAAGAATAACTCTGTCAAAAAAGGAGTATATTTAGGACCAAAACGTTGGTGTAAACCACTAGTCACTTCGATGACAGCCATTATATCATCTGGCTTATTCGATATATTGGACATACTTTCATTTGAGGTGTTTATGATTTCTGAAAGGTACTTTTCCAAAGATACTTCACCTAGATCTTTAAGTAAGGAAACTTTTGTATCTTTATTGATACCTTGCTTTAACTTCTTGATAAACCCTGTATTACGTTTAATACTTGAATCCAACTTACTAGATTTCAGAGGGAACACATATTCTCCATCCCATGCAAGTGTATTGGCTTCAAATAGTTTCTTGTATTCTGAAGCATCCATCTTCTATAGTACCTGATCTTATTTGTTTATAGAATATATTATCTTCAGGAATTTTCCAATTGATATATCTCTAAAGATTTGCCCTTTAACCAGGCTTCCTCATCTAAAACTTTTAATTATACTGATGGAATTTCATCGCGGCGCCTAGCTCCAGTACTAAAATAAAATAAAGATGAGATGAGCTAACTAACGCTTAACTAGTGCAACCAAAGCTCAACGCTAAGAGGAGTTTGGCAGTAAGTAAGTAATACACAAAGTCTTAAGGATAGGAACTATTGCTATTATACATTTGTTAAATTATATGCAGTGGTTTATTATATAATGTGTGCTAAGAGTGATGGTAGCAAACGTAAAATGGAGTATTTAGTGCTCCTTAAAAAATAAATTTTGGAAGAGCAAATCCAGCTTGTTTGTCACCAAGCATAGCTTGTGGTCTCTCTACCACGATTAATTCGTTATTCGATAATAAATCCATGTGAAGAACAGATTTGTATTTTGTGGTGAAAAAGAATAAATCTTTTTCTTTCTTAGCTCTATGCACAGGAGTTAATTTGTTACTATCAGCCAATGTTAACTCTAAAGATTCAGTTACATTCATATCTTCGTCATCGTCTTCATCACTGTCGTCGTTGGCATATGTACTCTCATCTGTAACTGTTAAAGTGTCACGAGAACGTTTCTTGGTCTTATTTCTTTTATTAATAGGGAAGTCCATAGATAAATCAATCCTACATAACCAGGTTGTACCCCATAACCAAATCTTATCTTGCACATCAGGAGATGAAAATATACCTAAACATTTCTCTTTTAATGATTGTATTTGGTGAGGTAAGTTCTGGGTATTGTTCTTAGACCATGCGGTTAATGTTGAATTTTCATCATCTGAGTCTGAATTAATAGACATTTCGTAAATCTTATTATCAACAGTTATTGCGACAATTGTATTTCTAGATTCTATGAAAGAAATAGATGAAATAAAATTCATTAGACGTAAAATGGTTTTCGATTCTTCTGTCGCAAGATTAATTAAATCAACAGAACCACAACCCCTCGTTATAACGGCATGATCACCAAAAACATCCAAATGATTAATCTTGTTGAAATATGGTACTTTGTAACTACCTTTTGTTGCTGTGAAAGTTGGGAGCTCAATTTCTGTTGCATCTTCGTCATCTTCTGCCTCAAGGTCCATTTTCATGATTTCATCATCAACTGTACAAAATATTATCTTTGAATTGTCAACAAATTTAGCTAATTTGATACCGGTTTTTAGTAGCATCTCATTTTCAAGTTTAGTAACTTTTAATTTTCCATCCATAGACTGTAGATGGAATAGTTTGGTTGTATTTGGTCTACAAACAACTAATACTTGACCATCTGGAGACATTGCACAAGTAGTTATATGTTGTTCATCCGCAAGGGTCATCTTACAAACTAATTTATAATTCTTTGGTGAATGTAGATCATCACCTAAGACCCACACTTTGACAGTAGATTCTTGCCACATAACAACCAATCTTTGTTCTTTATTTGAAATAATATTCTTTCCAAATGGTACTAGTAAAGGAATTTTTTGGTAGTTACCATCTGACATGTTAGATAATGAAGAAATAACTAAATTTTTTTCAATACCACCACTTACTAAAAGGTCAGCACCTTTAGATTGAAATGAAGTCATAGCTCTGACATCATTACCATGGAATAATCTATTAGATAATGGAACCCACTTAGTAGAATTGTTAGTTTGAGAGTTATTTGATGATCTACCAAATTGGTATATTTTTCTATCAACACCTGCACTGAAGACATGTGTACCATTCCAATTAGTCGTCAAACATAAGACATCTGCTTCATGACTTTTGAAAGATTGGGAAAGAGTTGCATAATGGAAATCCCAAAATATGATACTACCAGTTGAATCACCTGAAACAATTTGGTTTGTGTGTGGTAAAAATAAGACACACCATACCAGTGTGGATTCTTTCTTGGATTTATCTACTCTCATAGTGTGTAATAATCTACCTTTATTTTCATCTTCTTTTTGAGTGTTCCAAATTCTAATTCTACCATCGGAACAACCACCAATAACATAATCATCATTCTTCCAAGCTAATGTTAATATACGTGCTTCTTGTCTAACTAATATATAATCAAACTCCATAACACCTCTGCCACCAGTGATGTCAATAATAACAACGGCACCGTTATCACAACCAACACTTAATTGAGTTTGCGATTCATTGATAGCCAATGACCAGATAACTCCTGCATTACAATCAAAGTTTTTAAATGGTAAACCTGTGGCTAAATCCCATTCTGTAACAACGGTAGAACCACCAATAGAGAATAATCTAAGTGGTTCACCTGGCATATTACACCAACATAGACCTTCAATAGATCTATCTTTACCACCTTGAATGGTCATTTCATTGAACCAATTGTTTCTTGGGTTCCAGATCTCAATATTACCATTGGATCTACCAATAGCTAAACGAAGAGCAGAAGGTGTAAGCTTTTCAGCATTAGATCTGTGAGAGAAAGAAAGAGCGGCTATGTTAGCTGGTGAATAGTCCACAAATTTGGACTTGTGGATAACGAACTGTTCAGTATCCAACATATTGGTCAACTATTTACTGATTTTAATGCTTCTCAAGGCTTCTTTAACCAAGGAAACTATAGGTGAAATTTAAATATCACTTTCTTAAATGAGATGACTAGGCATCGCATTTTTCAATGCGTACTTTTGAACCAAAAATTTTTCTTGCAAAATTATTGTTAGCGCCGCGGGTGAATCTGTTGATAATACAAATTTTGGTTTTTATATAGATGTAAATATAAATATGAAAATTATTAAATTAATAAATAAATATTATTTGTAGTATTATTGACAATGCCAAGTCAGTTGCAACATACTGTAATCTTAAGTATGTTGGGTTTTTTGACAGAATGTTTTGAAGGCTATCGATTTGAAAGAATGAATATATGAAAAAAAAGTGTATAATAAATATTAGAAAAATAAATTTGGAAATGAAAAAATTTAATAATTCTAGATGCAAAATGTAATGTAATGTAGTATAGTATGTGTTAATGTTTAGATTTAGGTTAGTTTAGTTGGTATCAAAGAAGCGCTTTAAAGATGGCTCATCTCTCATATTTTCTTTGGCAAATTTGTAGGTTTCTAATAAAAGGCTAGGAAATCTTTTACTATAATAAAAATAGTATCCATCTGGAAGGGGGGCAATTAACTTGTAAACGTTTGGAGGAAGATCTGAATGATGATGAAACTTATTACGCAAGGCTCTTAGTAAATGCTGTAGCTTTCTTGTATTGTAGAATCTGTACTTTTGAATATTTTCTAAAAAGGTTTTATCGAATCTAATTGACCAGTCATGATCAGGGATAATATTTGTTGATATTTCTTCCAATTTAGTCAATATTTCACTACCATTTGCGCTTGTTTCTAATTCCAATCTATCACTGAATTCTAATAAGAATTCTAATTTCTTTTTAGGAGTCCATAGGAAAGGATGATTTAAAACTTCTTCTGCAGATGGTCTTGCCAATGGCTCTGGGGCAATCATTTTCAAAATTAAATCTGTAGCTTCTTCGGCAAGGGAAACATCTGTCATAAGTCTTTTCAAACCATTTAGAGTAAATTTGTTTTTGATGATATTTGCATCTCTATTGTAAATATCACCAAATGGATGCAAACCATTGGTCAAGACATAATAGAAGACACAACCCATTGAAAAGATATCGATTGATTTTGTTAAACGTTGGTTACTTAAAGCTTCTTCAGTGGATTGCATAATTTTTCTAAATTTCTTATTCTTACCAATTAATAATTCATTGAAATCTGAAGAGTGAACTATTAATTCTGGAGCTCTCCAACCAGTTGTACCTGTTGCTTTGGTACTATTTTGGAATGAACTTTGACCTGTTTCTAGTTTTTTACAAAGACCAAAATCAGATATCAAGACTCTAAATGAATCTTCATCAGTTTCTTTACCTCTAATGTATTTTTTATTCTTAGACAATAAAATATTTTGTGGTTTTATATCTCTGTGAATGATATTTAATGAATGCAAATATGAAACACCAGATGCAATTTCGACAAGAAGTTTTCTAATATTAATATTATTTGGGCCTTTGTTTGATTTAATCGTTTTTTGAAGTAAATCATCTAAATTAAAATCACACAATTCTAAGGCAATGTATGCAAATTTGTCAGTAGTTTCTGAACAATAGTATCTAATAACGTTTGGATGATCATCACTTTCAGTTAAAAGTTTGATTTCTTGAAGGGCTAAATAACAGAAATCTAGAAGCATTCTTTTAACTGCAACTGGTCTATCTTGGAAACGACCTTCGAAAACAATTGTACCAGAAGAACCATAACCTAAAATTTTTTCAAAGACAATTAAATTCTTAAAACCTTCTTTAAAATCTTTAGTTTGAATATTTAACAATTGGACATTATCATCGGAGTTAGTAGCTAGATCATTTGATGCCAGAGTTGATAATTCTATAACACTGACACCATTGTTTGATAATTGTCTCATTGTTTCTTGCTTTGAATCAATTTGGGTTATTTCAACCAATTCGTTACTATCAATTCTACGAGGTTGATTTGTTTTGTTAACAATATCATGATATTTTGGAAAAATCTTGAAATCTTGTAGTAATCTAAATGCTACTAGACCTAATAGAAGTAAAATACTATTTTCAAATAATCTATAACCAAGCTGACCCATAAATGTTCTAACATTGGATTGTTTTTCTTCTTGAATTAATTTCCTGTATTTTTTCAATTTTGCAATTTCAATATCTTCAAATGAACGATATTTATCAATTGGGAAATCTTGTGGCTTATCGATTAGTTCTTTATTTTTGTTATAATGTATTTTGTCACCATAGGCTTCATCAAATTTTTGATCATATTCAACAGTATCTAATAAAACATGTACACCTGTTACAGCTGTTTTGAAAAGTGCATCATTTTTTAGAATACTGGCTAATCTCCAACGGTCACTTGAACTGAATCTAGATAATGAAGAACTGCTAACTAAACCTGGATAAAACTTACCTGATAGACAAAACCATGAACCATCATCAATTGAACCCATAAAAACCATGTTTTCTAGATTTGGATCACGTACTTCATTTGGATTAAATTTTGGATGAGGAACCACCACATTCTCATCCATAAATTCATCCACATAAATATCAAATACGGAATTAATGATACCAGGGAAAGTTGGGGATACCCACTTAGCCATATTTAAGTCATAATCTATAGCTAATAAGGATTTATCTTTAAATGGAGAAATAAACAAATCATCTCTAGATTCAAAATTTTCTTCTAAAGTTTCACGATTATCCACATTTGATTGCCATTGAGAATATGAGATATTATAAACTAAACCTTCATTGGAGTTAATATCTAAATGGTAGTTAACTCTACCTAATACTAATAAGGAACCTTTATTAAGGGCCATTGAATCTTTTGTAAAATTTTTATATATTTTATTTTCAGTACCTTCACCAAAGGCAGAAAGAATTTCCCCTGTGAACAAATCAATAGTGTAAATAGAAGTGGATCTTGAACCGGTGAAGAATTTTTCATCCTTAACGACAGTTCCCTTTGAATCAACCACGATGTCGGTTCTAATATTCATAGGTGATGACTCTACTAAATCTTTTACTGTAACTGGGAGTCTTCTAATACCTTGATAAACATTGAAAGAGTAAATGACACCATCATCGTATGGTTCAACTGCCAATAACTCTGGAGCATTTAATCTTTGAGGTTCACCTACTTCTAACATTGAACCGAATATACTAGCACTCTTGGACCATAAAACTTCCCCTGTAGCTCTCAGAAGACCATGAACACCACCTTCTACGTCTGTGACAACTACGATATCTGCTAGGGTTAAATCATCTAAGCTTACAATTTGACGATCGTATAAGAATCCATCGGGAAGTGAAGAATAGTTATCATAAATTGTGGAATATTCTAAATGGTTCTTGGCAATGGATCCAGTAGGAGCTGTTATAGTTGATTTAATATGCGAATTTTCAAAATCTGTATAATACCCCATCGAAGGTGTATTATTATTCACCGAGAAATTTCGACTAATCTCAGTTTGTTCTGGAGAAGAAGAATGAGTACTATCTTTTGCAAAATGTTTTGAAGAACCTTGTATATACTGATTTGCAGGTTTTTTAAAAGAATGAATTATAGTTGTTGTGTTCATTAAAAACTGTTGTGTAGTCATATCTACTCTTCTTCTTGGACTTTTTGTAGTACTAACAAGAAATGAAGAAGAAGCTGTTAATTTAGCAGATTTTTTATTCCGAAGTTTTACTTTATTCTTTTGAATTTGTCTAGATGCTGATTGAATAAAACTTTTTATATCTTCAGTGTTTCTTGAAACAGTATATGTTTTCTTAAAATTTTTCTTTCTATTATTATAAGAGGTATCAGAAGTTTGCATAGAAGAAGGATAAATAGGAGCAGCAGTTGTCACCATATCTATAGAAACATCTAAATTAGATTCATTAGTAATACTTTGTTGCGCACTGCTATTAAATTCCGATATTGGAGTATTCTCTGAATGTAAAACTTTCCAAGATGACACTAACGTACTTAGTAGACAAATGAATATTGAGTAATAGCTCAAATTCCTAAGTCTCATCTTGTTAATAATGTTATATTTAAGGTATATATATCTGATGGATAAATGCCAGTTATAGATAAATAAATGTAATGATTGAAAAATATTATTCTCTTTTATATGATGTGTATTTAGCAGCACTGAATGTGTGATGAGTTGTTTTTTGATTTAGTCACTTTCAAAAAAAAAAAGTAAGATATAAATAAATAATGAATGAATGTTATTGATAGATCTGTAAGGCAGCAAGAGTGATCTTAGATAATAACAAAAAAAAAATTGAATATTTATGAACAGTAAGAAAAAAAAAATCAAATCCCACTTTTTTTTATTGGCAATATATAAAACTCTTCTCGCTTAAATAGAACTGCCTATATTTAATGGCTAGGTGTTCTTGTATACAACAGATAAATGAAAACCAAACAGGGAATAATAACAAACAACTCGTTATTCTTGGAAGAACAATAACATGAGCTCCAACCACTAATTAACTGATCTCCTGGGTAATCTAAGATGAATGCAACAAATCTTGCTGATTAAATAAACTGCGGATATTACTAGTGTCAACCACTGCATGCCGTTTAATGGCATACTGAGTCACCATTATTCTGAAGTTGCCATCAAGCTTGGAAAAAGCCTATTGCCCCCAGAGAAGTTTCAGATTCATCTTCAGTGCGGTGCACGGGTTGACGCAATTGTGCCCCGGTTTAGGAACTGTTTTGGCCCAAAGAGGGCCAAAACAAACCTGATGAGGTATTGGCATAACATTAATCCAGGTTCGGAATGGATAATTTTAAACTTGGCCTTCTTCACATGGGACGTGGTCAGTAATTGAGGAGGAGGGCCTGGTTCTCGGCTAAGATTAGTATATCATAACACTGTTTCAATGCTTAAAATGTAGGGACACACTGAATATTGTACAAACCGGACCGTGGAAGCAAGTGTGTCGGCTCAGCTTTTACCTTAAGTAGCAGCAAAATAGATTAGTTGGCAATATTTGATTGAATTTTCTTTTCACGGGAAACTTAAATCAATTATTTATCAGCCATTGAATACCCCATATCATCAAACACCGCTTTTAATCCGGTTTGCTTTTCAAGTGCAATTATCTGGGCAAGCCTAATTCCTACATCCCTCAATTCATTGTACTCTTTCAACCTACTGATATGAACGTGGCTTAAGCTCTTAGGGGTGTCGTTTCTAGATATTTATCGTGATATATTATTCGTCATGAAAAAATTATTGTCTAAAAGAGAATAATTTTTTATATCACTAGATTATATCATTTGATGTTAGTATTAGAAATAGGTGCAGAAAAACACTTTGATTGATTAAATTCCTCCCTTAATATTTGTTAACGTTGTTGTTATCTAAATATCAGAAGGTACTTGCTATACGATAGATGATTATTCTATTTTATTTTATACATACATTTCCAACTCGAAAGAAAGGTGTCTAAACTTTTCTAAAAGTTGACACTTTAATTCTTGAAGTTCCTTTATCTCGTTTCTTAATTGTTCCTCTTTATCTTCCATGTTGTTCTTAACCTTGCGAGTTATTCCAGATAAACTTATATCGCTTTTAAAACTTTCTCCAAGCCGGTTAATAATATATAATAAATATTATTCTTTTAATTAATTTATTATAAACTTGTAAATCTTGTTTTCTTGACTTCCCGAGCTTTATATATAAAAATATATCCGCCTGATATATTCTTGTTTGGGAATAATTTGAAAAATGTAATGTAACGAAGGATATTAAAAGTTAAAATATTATAAACAATTTTAAGTAAAATGTACATAGAATGCCTATTGACAATTAAAAGAATAAAATTAATCATTATTATTCGATATTAGTGTTGTATTTTTACATGATGTAGATTCCTCTTATTCAGTCATGTGAAGAAGGAAAGAGTGTTTTTTTATTTTATTTTTTTTAAAGTAAAGCCTCTGGTGATATGTTGTCATCAGATTCTTCAATTACTTGCCATGATTCAGAACGTTTCTTATTTTTGAATTTGTTAAGCTCTTCAGCTTCTAATTTTTCGAATTTCTTATAATCAGTCAATTGTTTCCTCATAACGGTTAATTCATCTTGTGCGATATTGATAGCATTTTCCAATTGTTGAAGTTTGTGATGTTCTAATTCATCTGGCCAATTTCTTAATGATTCTGCATCTTCTTGTTTTGGATGTAAAGTTGAATTACCACGATCGTTTAACCAGTCCCATATATTATTCTCAGTATTAACAACCATATTCCTTTGCCCCTTATCTTTAGATTTCTTATCACCTAACACAGAAGTACGTGATCCTTTACCTCCTGTACGTGCGTTTTCTTCATACACTCCATATAATGTACGAATATTTGGTACCAATTTATATTCGTTACCACCAATGATAACTCTACCAGTTTGAACCATATCCATATCCATTTGTTTATGGCTAGGATATGATGGTCTTGTAATGAAGTGGTGTAATAATAATAGAATGAAAACTAATAATGCATCAAATTTAAATGAATGGACATCCATCAAATCTAAGAATGTGGCAATAATATTCTTTTCTTGAACAGGTTCAGGAACAGGTACTGCGACAGCAACTGCTGGTATTGCTTCATGAGCTTTAACAACTTTCTTATGCTTTTTACCATGTAATTTACCGCCTTCTTTACTGTGAGCTGAAGATACAATAGATGCTACAATTGTATTGATTGATTCAACTAATAATTGATTAGATGACTTTTGACCATCGATAGAACCCTTTTCAATAGCACCTTTTAAAAATGATTTACCAGTCCATACGATATTAGTAATAGCTGTAAAATTAGTAGTATTCTTTGGACCCCATGATAAATAGATTCTAGTTTGAACAGAAAAATTATTACCTGATGGAACATCAGGAGTTTTACAAATTTGTCTAACTAAACAATAAGATTCAAAATCACGATGTTCAATATTTTCTGTAATCATACATTTTGTCTGTTTTGGACCTAATGAATTATTTAATGGTTTAACATAATTATAATCTCTTGTATCACCACTGAATTTTGGAATTGGTGAAATATTAATATTCTTTTGAGTAGTGACAACTGTCTTCATGAAAGATGTATCATCACCAAATAAAAGTTGGAAGACAACACCCATAGGTGCTGGAATATTAACATCTTGGTTAATAATTTTTTCATCCTTTTCATTTTCAATAACTGGTATTGTAGGAGCATGTGTGGTTGGCCCACTATTTGGAATACTTGCAAATTTACTAACAGAAGCTTTAGTAGAAACTCTTGAAACAGTTGTACCAATATCTGCTTTGTATTTGGAATCTGTTTTAACATAATTTTCAACTTCATTCAATAAAACTTTACTATCTTCTGGAACACCATCAAAAGTACCTTTTTCAATAGCACCTTTAATCCAACTCTTACCAGTCCATTCAACAACAAGATAAATACTTATTTTTGTTGAATTATTTGGTCCCCAACTCATAAAATATGTAGATTTAACTTCAAATGAATTCCCTGAAGGAACATCAGGTGTTTTAGATATTTGTATCAATTTAACATGATCCTCTAAATCATAATGATCTAATTGCTCCGTAATATTACAACGAGTTTTACTAGGACCAATCTTACCACCATTTAGAGGTTTTGTATATGAATATGATCTAGTTTTAGTTGCTAAAATAGGAGGAATTGGGCTAATATCATATGCTTTTTCTTTTTGTAAAATATTAGTCATATAAGACGTATCATTACCAAGTAAAACATCAGCTACATGACTTAATGGTGCATTAATAGTACGTTCCATAATCATCTTTTCACCACTTGTTGGAGTATAGGCTGGATTAGTTGGAGCATGATGAGTTGGACCTAAAGCCGAACCTTTTTTAGATTTAGAAATTGTTGTGTTATCATCCTCTTGAGAGGTGGCACTTGTTTCACTTTCATAATCGGAATCAATATCTGTATCAATATCAGAATTATCTGATGAGGCATCAATTTGAGTAGCATCTTCTTGAGAACCTTTATGTCTTCTACCAAGAATGACTTGATTCCAAATATTAGTTAAAAGATCAAAAATATAATCTCTATTTAAAATTGAAGCAAATTTATATTTATCATGAAGAGTATCAATTACAATACCATTTGGAAAAATACCTACAGTAGATTTTTTTTTCATTTGTACAATTTCAGCAAATGGGATAACGACAGTATTAGTAAAACCTAAAATATTTGAATTGAAACAAACATTACGTTCAGATATATATAATTTACCTTGTAATAGGATATCACGAGATATAGCACCACTGACTTCTTCAATTAATTTTTCTAATGGTGATACATTATTACATTCTTGGAAAATTTGATGAAATTCAGCATCTTTTTTAGATGATGCGTATGGGATATCATGTAATAAGAATTTATCATCCAAGGTAACACCTAAAACAGCATCTTCTTCTGGATGTCTAGTTGAATGAGAACTTTTAGTAGTGTGTGAGTCAACTAACATGCTAGTTGGCAACAAATGTAAACTTTGGCCTGATATGAAAGAAGCTGTTTGATGAGCATTCTTCATACTTATTAAACTTGAAGCATGACCAGAAACTGAAGAATGAAGAGAAGTTTCAGAGTTATTAGTAGGAGTTGAAATAGTTTTATGTCTTGTGATCAAAGGATTTTGAATATTAGATTTAGCGTTTTTAGCGAATTCGATACTTTTCTTTGGGGCTGAATATGTAGTTGGACTAGCTCCAGAGAATGAATGACGTTTATTAGATGCAATTGGTGAACTTGGTGGTGATATACGTAAAAAGTTACTAGATGCTCTTGGTATTGAAGTGACTGTACCTGACATTAAATTTGGGATAGCTTTAACGATTGGTTGAATTGTCTTCAATGGACTCATATCAGTAAGAGAACAACTTGGTGATATTGTATCATCATTTGAATCTGTGATAAGATGATGAAAATCTAAAGGATTTAATAAGATACCTCTATGCCTATGAGTAGGAGAAGAATCAGCAGATTTAATATCAGTCATACTCTTTGCATGATGTTCAATGATAGATTCATGACCATGACTATGAGTATGTTTATGCGTATGATGTTCTAATAAATGAGAATGTGAATGTTCACGATGTGGTTGTGATTCTTCTTTTATCTTTGTTGTTGAAGTAGTACTTGGATCATGATGATGAAATTTATGATGATGATGTGGTAAAATAGAATAAAATGATGTATCATCATCATCTGGTGAAGTTAAACTTTCACCACCACTAACTGAATGTGATCTATAGTGTCTTGTTGTTAATCTATGAGTATCTTCTAATAATTTTTTACCTAAAGCAGAATTGGAAGTATTTCTTGCACCTTGAACATTTTCAGTTTCAGTTTTACTTCTTCTACGAGTTTTCTCTGAACCATTTTTTGTTGTTGTACCATCGGAAGGTAATGTAAGTTTTTCTGGGAAATTTTGATTCTTATCAAATATTGGATTTTTAATTATTTTTTTTGTTACAGTAGGATCATCATTATCAATTGTGGATAATTTTGGAATTTTATCAATTGAATCATTAGTATGATCTGCAACTGTAATAGCAGGATGACCACTTTTAGGTGAAGATGAATGAATAACATAATGATTTGAATTACTATTACTATTAATAGTTTTATTGTTAGTCACTGGTGCAAAAGTCTTAATTTTCATAGTATGTGGATGATATGAAGGTAATGGAGGAGGTATTTCACGATTATCAGTAGTATTACTTCTTATTCTATTTTTCATAACATTTTTTTCTCTATCAGATTTTGGTGAATTTTTCTTAGTAGTAGTATTAGAATTGCTATTATTATTATTATCAGTATCGGTAACGAAATGAGCAGGACCACGTAAAGCGGGTATAGTTTTCAAAGGTTCATTTTGATTATTTGATTTTGATCTTGTATGTTTATGAGTTGAAGATTTTTTATTTGAAGTTGATAATGATCTTTTAGCCTTTTCTGATACTTTTCTATGAATATCTTTTGTCTTTTCAGATAAAGAGGAATTACTTTTTGATAATGATAATTTTGGGAATTTAAATTTTTTACTTGATGAAGATTTAATTGATTTATTTGATGCATTTGAATTAGTTTTAGATAATAATGGATCATCAATTGAATTAATACTTTGTGGTTCAGAATAATTACTATTTAAAGTACTTGAAATTGATTTTTTCCTTGGTGTAGTACGATTTGATGCATTTGATTTTTTACGTGAATGTGTATTTTTATGAAATTTAATTGTAGTATTTTTATTAATTGAATTATCAATATCTTCTAAAGTTAAATCACCTCTACAACTATTATTATCGTTATTATTATTATGATGATGTGATGATAATTTATCATATAAATAAGTAATTTTTCTTTCTTTGTTATTATTATGATTACTAGTGTTGTCATTATTAGTATTATTATGACTAATATTAAAGATATGAGAAGCAGTAGAAGGTTCAGCAGAAAGAGAAGCATTAGTTAAGATTCTATTAATGGTACCTTTATCTATATGAAATTTAGTAATATCTGTTGCATCATCATTAATATTCAAATGATTAGTATTTGTTGAAATATCTTCTAAATT
Source organism: Yueomyces sinensis (assembly GCA_030581855.1). Lineage (NCBI taxonomy): Eukaryota > Fungi > Ascomycota > Saccharomycetes > Saccharomycetales > Saccharomycetaceae > Yueomyces > Yueomyces sinensis. The sequence goes on from JAKTVU010000019.1 coordinate 76,751, forward strand.
ATCCAATGGATTATCACCAATAATACTTTTTGCGTTTGTATTCATCAATATAATTTCAGGTAAATCTGTATGTTGTGGATTTAAAGAATATCTTTTTGGTAAAGTAGCTAAATCATTATCATTTTCAATATTATTATTAATTGAATTAATATCATGTTCTAATAAAAAATTATTAGTATCAATATTTTTATCATTTTCTGGTAATAATAAATTTTTAAATTTATTATCAGATTTCATTCTTGATTCAAGAATTTCAGTAGCAGATCTATTTAAATGTGAATATAAACCAGTTTTAGTTGGATCATTACCAATAGCTTGTTTTAAAGTTGGACTTCGACTCCTTCTTGGTTTACCACTATTTCTAGTTTGTAATACTGGCGCAGCAACTGTATCTTTTTTAGAATCTTTACCTATAAGTAAAGATCTAAATGCGTGATGATGATGTTTACCATCTGTATTTTTTCTTTTATTCTTTGATTTTGTAAGTAACCCCATATTGTACACGTATGAATGTGTCAAATTATCTTTATTTCTTTGTTATTCAATCAAACTGGTACTTTCTTTCTGTATTTCTAAAATAACACTCGTTTCAGTATATCTTATCTTCTTATATGTATTGTAGTATTTCCCCTCTAGTATTAGACAGGAATAATTAATCCTTCAGATAGAATAGAGTCAAATCCCCCAAATGATCTTATTTTTTTTTTTTCAAGATTCCCAACTTTTAATTAATCAATTTCCCTTACACGTTTGAATTTTTCACTTTGAAAATTAGTTTAAATTGATAAATTTCCTGATTCTGACTAATTAATTACTATTCCTCCGCATACGGTAATATCCCTGGGTTTAAGAAATAAAAGTACGAGAATCGGCAATAAGAGTCTTAACAGCTGATTCTTCCTATTGAAGTAATAAAAAAGTCTCCTTCTTCCTATTGAAGTAATTAACCATGCGTGTATTGCCTATTCTGGCTGAGACCTTCAGCCAATCACGTGTGCTATTTTTCCAATTCAACTTAATAGTTATCATTATATATAGCTCTATATATATATACATTGATAGAGGTATATATTGATTGATATATAGAGTGGTAAAAATATTGCTATGGATAGCCATCACGTGCTTTATTTGCAAATTGCTGACACGCTGAGTTACTGACATTTGCAATTACTGACATTTGTATTTACAGACTGACATTTGGTATTTTTCAGCTTTTTTTAAAAAATAAGCGATGAGCTTTTTTTATATTGAAGATATTGTTATAATTTATTAATATATTAGATAGTAGTCTATTGAAAATACAAGGAGCTATATATATATAAACTACGGTCAAAACAAAATAACTATCATGGATGACGACACTAAAAAAATAATACCATATATTAATAATTTAAATAATAAAATATCAATACTTGAAAAAAATTTTAATAAAATAACTGAAATATCATTAAATGATCAACTTATAAAAGAAACTGATGAACTTAATAAATTAAAAAAAATTAATAATTATGCTTATATTTTATCATCATTAATGTTCTCTTATATGAAAATAATAAATTCAAAAAATTTAGATAAAACAATTTTAATTGAATTAGCTAGAGTTAAAGAATATATGAATAAAATGAATAATTTTATTAAAAAAAAAGATGAATTAAGTAAAAATAAATTAATTGAAAAGGATAATGCTAAAAATTTTATTAATAATAATATTTTAACAAATAAGCAGCAACCATCAATTAGTAAAAAAAATTTTACTAATAAACATATTAAATTCGATAATGATAATGTAAAGGAAAACAATGATGAAAATTCAAATTTAAAATCTACTTCTACAAGAGATACAATTATAAGGAATTTGAAAAATAAACAAAATAATACTGCTAAAAATACAACAACAAATGTTAATTCAAGGTATAATAATAAAAAAAGAGATACTTTTAAAAATAAGAAAAAATTTAATAAATAATACTAGTATTTATTATTAACTATATAAAAAAAAATATATCTAGACTTTTATATTTAATATCTTGTATTTATATGACAAATGTTTCATATATTGAAATGTAAACGGCGCTATCACAAATTTGAAACAATTTTAAGGCAAGAAACTTTTTAGAAAAAAAAATCAGTTTTTTAAAAAAAAAAAGATGATATAGGGCATTATAAATACAATTAAGATCACAATATACTCCTATTGTCATTGATTGATACCTATATAAGTACCCATTCATTGAAAGAAAAAAAAATTATTTTATTATGTCAATAATTACTACAATCCCTTCAACATTCCGTCAATTATTTATGACTTTCCCACTCAAAACATATTCAGATATACAGGAAACTGATATTACATTAGAATCAGATATCAAGAATCGTACTTTTGTTTTTCAAACTATCGATACACAATTAATTGATAATGAAAAGAAAATTTCGAAAAATAATAGATTCACTTTAGCAATTTATAATTTTTTCTATATTACAAATACTGATAATGATAACATGAAAATCATTTTAGCTTCCGATCCATGGTGTTTATTTTCACAACTAACCCTATGCAAAAAGAATAACCTTCAATTATCTACTACGCAAGAATCAACTGATGTTACAAATAGTGGTAATAGATTAGCTTTATTATCACATCATATTACACAGACAGGTCATCTGCCAATCATGATAGAAGATATAACAAATAATAATAATAAGAAAAAAAAAAGGTATATGAGATCTACTTTAGAAATTAACGAAACACTTACAAACTATATCACCGATACAAAATTAAAATTATTTGCATTATCATTAGATACTATTTTATATGATGCTTATATTATGGAAATATTATATTCATTAAATTCGGAAGATTTGAAAAAATTATATTATTATTATAATGATGATAATTCTAATTCAAGTAATGAATCTCCAATTATAGACAATATACAATCGGATATTAAGAAATCATTGACTACTAGAAATTTATTTGATGTGAGAAATAAAAAGTTTTCGGATGAATTATTATCTTCTTGGTATAGCAACGATAAACGTCATAATGATTTGAATTCCTTATACAAACAAACATTAGATAATGCAAAACAATTGCTTACAAACTTACAAGATTTTATCATACAAACCGAAGATGACAACACAATTTCTTCTTATTTTGATTTAAAATTAATCAGTTATATCCTTTGTATTGAAAATCTACCTGACTACATCTCTTTAAATTCTTTCTTAGTAAGTGATTGCTCAGCGTTACTACACTACTGCCGTACTACTTTTTTCAACCAGTTTACATAAACAAACCAAGAATAGCTAACAACGCTGGTTACTACGAGCATTTTGATATTGTTGTTTACTGTATTGGTTGCATCGGTTGTAACCTCAACCAACTACCGCCGCCCCTTCGCCGTCTGATCACCTGATGCTGTCTTCCACTACTATTATTATCTTGGGGGAGACAATACAATATTTATTATTCTATCTAAGGTATAATAAGAACTGCGTCATCAATAACTGGGGTTCCAGTAATGAATGTTTAAAATCCGAAGTCTTGTGAGACTAAATTATCCCTAACAGATCTGTTCGATTTCCGTTTGTTTTTAGCCCTTTTCAGCATTTTTTGCTTCGTGTTTCATAATTGAAATTTAAACCTCAAAACTGTTACATCATCAAACAAATTTTTCATAAAAATGATTTAAATAAAAAGTGAAAAATTTAAATATTTAAAACATTTCATTGCATTGCATTAAATCTTTAAGAGAAAAAGATTCTCTTTTTTCACAGTCGGTTTCAATTTCATGTATGTTTCGTGAAATACTTTTCAAGTAATAAATAGTATTGGATTTATTGGACAAAAAAAAAAGAAAACAAAACACAGATACAACCTTCGGAATTCTATATTTTGACCGACCGTGAACATATCTAATACCTGAGGAAGCCATTTTATCAATACCTTTTCGTGGTCTCTATCGCTTATCCTACTGAAAATTTACACAGATAGACGGAATCTAATATTAGTAGTAAAGAACTGTGAAAAAAAAAATAAAAATAAAATATTTTTTTTTTTATTGTTTAAGAAGGAAACATTTTAATATTAATACTCACTGCTTATTAAACAACCAATTTATTTATTTTGCAATATACAGTCATTACCCATTCTTTCATATATATATTTCATTTTTTAAATGAGGTTACATACAATAGGCGGACGAACAGAAGAAGTGTTAAGAGTGGACAGCAAATCAGATACGCTGATACAACAAGCTTCGCCAGAAGAAGTTGAAGAATCATTAAGACTGATAGAAGATTTAAAATTCTTTTTAGCTACTGCTCCTGTTAATTGGCAGGAAAACCAAATTATAAGGCGTTATTATTTAAACAATGATCAAGGCTTTGTATCTTGTGTTTTTTGGAACAACTTATATTATATTACAGGTACGGATATTGTAAAATGTTGTATGTATAGAATGCAAAAATTAGGAAGAGAAATTATTCAAAAAAAAAAATTTGAAGAAGGTATATTCTCAGATTTAAGAAATTTAAAAATTGGTGTTGATTCAACATTAGAACCACCAAAATCTGATTTTTTATCATTTTTATTTAAAAATATGTGTTTAAAAACTCAAAAGAAACAAAAAGTTTTTTTTTGGTTTAGTGTTCCACATGATAAATTATTCGCAGATGCTTTAGAAAGAGATTTAAAAAGAGAATCTCAAAGTTTACCTTCTACAACAAAACCTGTTAATGAACCAGCATTATCATTTAGATATGATATGACTTCTTCAAAATCTTTATTTGAGCAATTATCTGGTTATGTTCAATCTGGTAGGTTTTCACCAGATATGTTACATATGATAGATGATAATGCTAATCAACAAGAACACGTTGACGAAGATAAAAGAAATTTATTTCGTCATTCTAATGAAAATTCACATAATATTAATAATAATGATAATTTTACTATTAATTCTAATGACATTAGTCTCACTAATCATGATAAAAAAAATAGTGATGATCATAAAATATATTCTTCAACTTATGATTTGAATAACTCAGAAGGTAATTCAGAATCAGATTCACCTTTGCATGCTATGGGTGACCAAAACTCAAATGTTTTCAATAATGAAGTTAATAGATCAGACTCTGGTAATGAGGATGATGAAGATCCTGATGTTAAAGCAGAAAATACAGATTTCCCACTAGATTATTTTCCTATCGAAGTTGAATATGGGAATGAAGAACAATTCGGTAATCCTTTCTATTCAGATTCTATGAATAATTTACCTCCTTCTGCATTCAATGAAAATGCATTAAACCCATTTGAGGAACACATAATGTCACCTATTAATCAAAATATGAAACAATTTTCATATATGTATCCAATATATTCCCATCCGCCAGTTTCTGCTAATAGACAATATATGTTTCAATACGGTAATGACCCTTATAATTATGGTCGATATTCAAAGTATCCACCGATGAAAACCGGTATACCTCAGGAGCAAATGTATCAGCAAGAACAGATGTATCAAATGCAACATAATCATTCAAATAGAAATTCCCACATAGATGCAAATGATAATGAAAATAGTGATTTAATCGAGGCGGAAGATGAAAATCATAATAATAATAGTAATAACGAACCAAAAAATGTAACACCTAAAACTTCAAAGAGAGAAATAAATAGACCTCAAGCTCTTTCGTTAGATGAACCACCATATTCACAACATCAACCATATATGAAACATTATTCAAACGGTTTTGTAAACCCTCCATACCCTGGATATTTTCCTACACAACATCCATATCAATCAAGTGCTTCAATGGAAATGCATTTCCCATTTTTTGATAGGAATTATGGTGGATATGATGAAGTACTCCCGTTTCAAGAAAATTTTGAAAGAGATTTTTTCCCCTCAGATAATATAAGCTGGAACTACATGCCTCCTCAAGCAATGCAACCTCCTGCAGCTTATGGTAATCCATATTCACAAATACCATATCGTTCAAATAATATTCCAACACGTACTTCGTTTGGAATGAACCCAAATAGCATGTGGATGAATCCCGCATCTTCATTTAACCTTACTCCTTCTATGCCAAATAGTAAAACTTTTGGAACTCCTTCATTTACTCCAAAACGTAGAGCTGGAAATAGGTCAGCTTCACAATTTCCACCTCAATCTGCATCGACATCAATATCATCGAAATCTTCAAAAACAGGTAGAGTGGCGAAGCCAATGACCAATAATAATATTAAAACAACATCTAAATCTGTAAGTACCCATGTAGAAGCTGGCTTAGTTTCTCAAGGTTCTGAAGATAATCCTCTAATTATTAAAGATATGAAAATTCCAGGACAGGATAGCACAGACATATCACATTCATCATTAGAAAACAGTACTTCTTCCAATGAAGAATTAGAAGAAACTTCTTAATACTAATAATACCATAACGGTATATGTAACTTCAATATTTTTGCATTATATCTCTTTTTCATTTTTTTTTTTTTTTGGTATTTTCAAATGTTAATTATTCTGCATATTGAAAAAAGAGAAAAAAAAATAAACAAGATAAGAAAAATCATATATATATAACTATTATTCAATTTATCTACATCTAATTTCAGACTTTAAATAAATACTTTAATAGATTATTAAAAAAAATTAATATAAAATAAATTAATAATTATTATTCTCTATAATATATAATTAATTGTGTATTTTAATCCAAACCAGCATTTGGGTTTTCTTCCAAAAATTGGTCTAAGGACATTTGTCTGATTTGATTCAGAAGAGTTTCATCTTGTAATCTTTCCATTTGAGATGCTTCCAATTCTCTATCATTAATAAAACTCTTAACGGTTTCAATTGTATCTTCAGATTCTCTTGAATTTGGTTGTGGTGGTAAAACATCGAATTCATACACTTGATAATCTGACCAAATATCTTCAGGTATGGAACCCATTACTGAACTTTCTCCAGATAGGATTGCAAATCTTAGTAAATTTGTTGGAATACCTTCAGTAAAGAATTCATTATCATTTTCAGAATCATTTATGAACTTTGTAGGTAAAATTTTGAAATGACCATTATTATATTCATTCAATAGTCTTGAAATCTCAGTATTTAAAAATGCAGTATGATTTGGAGATGTCCATAATTGAGAAAATCTTGCTAGATATGCTTTACATTCAATTTTTGATATTGGATTTTTCTCTATATCTAGTTTTTTAGTTAGAGTAATATCACCTGCTAGTTTTTCTGTAAAAATATATGAAAGAGATAAAGCATGGCATTTAAATGCTTTATTCAGTGCAGTACGAGCAAGTTCTAACTCATCAATACTTAAATAACTTAATACAACACCCATGGAGAAACCTAATGTAAACCATTCTTGATAAGTGGTGATTAAAGGTGATTGTGATATTTCAATCAAATATTGATATTCTTTATTGAGTATTAGATAGTGATCAATAAAGTACCTACAACCTAAAGGATCTTCTAGAGGGCTTAATGACCATAACGCCTTAGACCATGCACCTGCAGTTGCAACAGCACCTCTTTGTGCTAAAATAGCAATATATCTAAATATAGCCAAATAAAATTGTCTATTGAAGAAATAAATATATGGTAATTGACAAGATAAACCATCGAAATTAACACCAATTTTAAAAGCGCGATCGAAAACAAATAATGCTCTTTGTAATAAACCATTAGTGTTGGAATTATCACCTTGTCTAATTAAAATTAAACTAACTTGTAATAAACCTGGTACGAAATAAGGGAATTTTGAAGATATTAAACTGATAAGTGCTTCATGATCAGGATGTAAAATGACACTTAAATAAAATTCTGACATTGCTTTTTTAGTTAAATCAGAATTTAATGGTGAAAATTTAAAATATTTAATTTGATTCTTAAATTTTTTTAAATCATTTTCAATAACATCTTTCCAATCAGTAGGCCTTTGCCATAATTGCCACTCTAATATTTCATCCGAAGTTAAAGATTGCATAACAACTTCACCTCTTGGTGTAGGGAGCCAATCTGTTCTAATTTTAGTAAATTGTAATCTATGAGTACTACCACCTGGACCATTTGGTACATTTCTATGATCTTTACCATCCCAATTTCTAACTAATCTTCTCATTCTTTGTATTTGTTTTAATTGTTGTGGCGATATAGCGGTTGAAGACATTGAATCAATATCTTCTAAAGATTTAGCTGATAAATCATCGAATAATAATTTAAATTCAGTATGTGGATCAAGTGCTTTAAAATCGGCATTAAAGAATTTTTTAAATGTATTTAAATATTTTGGTGTAAATTTTGAGAAACTTGTATCATCTTTCATACTGAATATCTTATTAATATTAGCCCTTTTTGTAGCTAAATCAGTATCAGAATCATTATCATTATCTTCAGATAAAGAATAAAAATCATCATCTTCTGAATCAAATTTAATGGAAGAAGTATCTAATTTTTCTTTTTTCTTACCATATTTCATAATATCTTGCTTTTGAAATTGTTGTAATAATTTATCAAGTTCTTCATCATTCTCGTCATCATCATTATCATCTAATGATTGAGAATTATTATTCTTTTTTTGTTGTTTTTTCTTTTTCTTTTTATTATTCCTTTTTCTTTGAGATTTACTAGGTAAAGATATTTTTTTAAAAGAATCTATTATTGGTTCATCATTGATATCATCATCTGATTTATCTGAATGTTCTTTTTCTTCATCTTCTTCTTCATCATCATCATCATTAGCTAATAATGACATGAAATTATTTACTTTTGCAGGAGAAGGTTCATCTTTTTGAGACTCTTTTATAGTAGAATCTAAGATTGATTTTAATAGATCATCATCATTTTGTGATTTTTTCAAGACTCTAGAACTCATGTTTAAAAAATGTAAAACAGTATTAAAACAATGCCAAAACCAAAACGAAAAGTGAAAAAAACTGATTCCAAGAAAATACAATTTTAGATTACTATTCAGTATCTCAACACAATATGCTAAAAAAAGAGCTATTCTTTGGTATAACTTCTTCTTATTTTATTAAAAATTTGTTAGTATAATTTTTCAGATTGCCCTTTAATATATACAATTTTTTTCCAGCCTAACTCGGAAATTGTCTGCGTGGAAAAAATTAACAATAATAGTAAGCTCATCGCCAATATAAAACAGTATAATAAGTAGAATAAATAGATATATTAGATGTAATTTGGATATTTAAATAGTAATAAATAGATCATAACAATACGATAAGCATAAAACAGTATGGGTAAAAGTAGGAAACAAAAATTAAAGAATCAAGATTTCAAGAAGAAAAAATTAAAAGTTGGTAAAATTGGTAATAAACCAAGTAATGCAACAGATACAAGTTTTTCAGCTAAAAGTATATCTATTAAATCTCAACATATACAACATGATAGTGATGTATCTAAAAGATTACCATTATTAAAGCATCATAATAATACTGTACGTAAAGAGACATTACAAATATTTCAAAAATCATTACCAAATTTAATTAATAGTACATTAATGACACCATTAGTATCACAAACTATACCAATGATATGTGATCAATCTAAATCTGTACGTTCAATGCTAATGGAATTATTTGAAGAGATAGGGAAACAAAATACACAAATATTAAGATTACATTGTAGGATGATAGTATTATATATAAATATGGGTATGACACATATTAATACGGCGATTCAAGCAGATTCAAGTAAATTTTTAAGAATATTTTTAAAATATTGTGGTAATGAAATATGTAGACAAGCATGGATTAAAGTGATAGATGGATTATTTACATTATTAGGATGGTCATCCAAGGGTAAGAATCAAGGTGCAGGCGTAGCACAAACTAGAAAGAAGGATGCAGTAACTATCAATGGCCATATATTGACGATGCAAGATTTGATCAGATGTGGGTGTATGGACGACAATACAGATGAAGAACAAGAAGACGATACAAAGGAAGATGACACAAAAGAAGAAGAAGATGCATCTGGAGAAGCAGATGTTCAGACACAATACATGCTTCCAAACCATTCGCAACCGTATCAATACTTGAAATTGTTCACCAAAGAACTGAACAACCCTGGCTCTACTTCCACGACAACTGCATCCAGGGATACCGCTGAGATGAGCACACAGGACAAGGAAACACGTATCCAGATACTGAGGGAACAGTACTTAGCAACCATCAGAAAACAAACAGATCTGTATATAAAGGAAGGTGGAGAGTGTGGTAAGAGTGCTAACAACTTGAAACAACTTCTACTGACTATTTATCCATAGTTTAATATATAGCTTAATAGTTTATTATCTTTATTTATTTACTGTCTTTTTTTACTTAACAATATAGATTCCTAGAATGGCAAATTGGATACCAGATCCAGTCACAAATCCCACTCTTGCGGAGAAACAGCCGCACAAGATGCTTCATACCGGAATGCCGCCCGCAATTTGATAGCGCCTGCTGCGTGTATTTTTACCTATTTAATCATGGCAAGGAGTGTGGGGAATAATTCAGTAAAAGATCCTCGATTGCAATTGTTGTCTCGGTGGCAGCTTTTGGGGGATCTTATGGGATGTTCCTTGAAATATGACAATTGAAGTTATATATAGTGTCTATTGGGGGGAATATGTATTGATAGTAAAGTGTAGAGTATGTGTATGCATGTACCCTTGTTTATTGTTTTAAAGAGAGAAAAAGTAGCATACCATTACATGATTTCATTGTATCATTGAAAAAAAAAATAATTAAATCAATTAAACATCAAATATCAAATTACCAGTATGAAAAATACAAATGGCAGTGGTAAATTGTTTATGGGATCATTGGATCTTAATACAAATGAAGATACAATAATAAGATTTTGGGAAAGTATTGGTTATAAATTAATTAATGTTGATATAATCCAATCTAATAATTGTAATTTTGCTATAATTGAATTTCAATCACATCAAGATGCTTGGAATGCAATACAAAATAAAAATGATATACCGTCATATAATTGGGATTTAGGTTGGGTTATTAATCATTATAATTTTAATTTAACTTTATCTATATTAAATATACCTATTACATTAGAAGAATCACAATTGATAAGTTTATTGTTAAAAGCAGGTTATCATAATTTTGGTTCTTTAGAAGTAATTAGAGATGTTTATAATGGTCATTCAAAAGGTATTGCATTAATTCAATTCACTAATATATTAGATTATAATAATGCATTGAATAGATTAGATTTAGATCTTATTGATTTATTAAATGTAACGATAGCACCTTTTCAAAAACATATTTTACAAACTCAATTAATGAATAATGCCATACCAATTAATAATAATAATATAATTCCTCAACATAGTCATTCTCACAGTAATAATAGTAAATCTTTTCATCAAGGAAAGGATAAATCTAATACTACCGTATTCATTGGAGGTTTATCTGCATTAGTCACTGAAAATGAATTAAGGGATTTATTTTCACCATTTGGTGAAATTATTTATGTTAAAATACCATTCGGTAAAGGTTGTGGTTTTGTTCAATATACTACTAGACAATCTGCTGAAACTGCAATTTTAAATATGAAAGGTTGTTCAATTAAAAATTCAAAGATAAGATTATCTTGGGGTAAATCATCTAAAAAAAATCAAAACCAAAATCAATCAATACCAACAAATATAAGAATGCATTCACCAAATCCACAATTTTATCCCTCAATACAACAACAAAATATAACAACTTTGCATTCACAATTACCTCCAACACCACCACAACATCCGCATTTATCACTACTTCAAAACGTATTAGAAGCACAATTCTCTTTTGAAAATGATATTAATAATAATAATCATCATCAAAATTAGTGCTCTTTAAAACAAACTGTATTAATTAATGAAATCAACCCTTTTTTTTGATGAAACAACAATCTACATATAATTCTTCAATTCTATTCCCTCTTTCTCTCTTTATATATATATATTTTCTATATCTTTATACAATTAGAATATCTTTTAATATTTCAATATTTATTTGTTTTTACTCATCGATATTTTTCACCCCTTTATGGTAAATGCGCTACCTGAAACAGCACTTCACTTCCTGATTCGGCACAATGCTTAGAATTGCCCACACAGATTTATGAAAAAGTTCAGCAAATTCCGAATTTTTAAAAACAAAACAAAGCAAAGCAAAAAACGAAAAAATCTTGAAAAAATAACAAGAAAAGGCGAGTGGCGATAAGTAATTAAATAATTAGTTTCCTTTAAGTAAATCATTGTATTATCTTGAAAAAGATAACTTTAAAATTTCGATACACATTTTTTAATCTCAGAATCGTAAAATTCAAGTTTTTTACTATAAAGTAATCATTCGTGTATAGTTGATAATCTAGTTTTAACGTTTAAAATTTTCCGTATTTGTGTAGCAATCTCACTCACTCAATATATATATTAAGAGAGGGTAGTATAGGCATTAATGGTAGCTAGAGGTAAAAGAAAATATAAATCTAAGAGTAAAAATGTGGATCCAAAACTAAAGAAAAATAATGAATTAGGTCAATTGAAATTTGAATATGATCTTTTAGTAAATGAATTATATCATTTAAAGGAATATATTTCATTAACTGAATTCGATCCATTATATCGTAATGATTCTGAAAATTTTCAAAGATTTACAAAAGATAATCAATTGGATTTAGATTTACTTGCTATAATTGATAAGAATGAACAACAAGATACAACCCAGAATTCTAAACGTAGACCAAATCTTAGAACATCAACTAGAAGAAATGATGCATCCCAATCAGATAATAATAATAATAACTCAGATATTGAATGGTTAAAGGAAATTTTACCAATTGTTAATAATAAATATGATTCTTTAGCAAAAAAAATTGATAGTATTCCAGTTAGAAATAATAGAAATTTATCAGTAAAGAAAGAAATTGTAAATAAAAAGAAAACTAAAATATTAAGAGAAGAAGAACCAGAAGAAGTAGAAGAAAACGTTAAAAATGAGATACCACAATTAGTTAATCAAAATGAAAATTCGGATTCAAATTCTGATTCTGATAATTATTATTTTACTACTTCTTCTGATGATGAACCTCCAAAACGAAAAAGAGGTAAACCTAAAAAAAGACCACATATTAATTTAACTGTTAATTTTCCAAAGCAGACAATTACAAATCCAAAACATATAGTTAAACCAAAATTTGGTAGTCTTTATGATTATTTAGAATCATTTAAATCAATGGATGATGATATGACTTTAATTGAATATGAAAATTATGTTAAAGAACAAAGTAAAATTGTCGAAAATATTAGAAAAGGTCTTAAAAGTGGTGCTTTAAAATATGATCCAATTTCTGATTCGTTACAAGCAATTACAACTAAGGAAACTCGTCAAAATTTAAATAATAAACCTGATCCAATTACTTTTTTTTATAAACAACAAAATATGCAAACTTTTTCAGATTATCATTTATCACAGAGTGTTCAATTAAGTAAATTATTCAATAGTAATAGTAGATCAAGAATATCAAAAGCTAGAAAAGTTGCACAAATGGTTGAACAACATTTTAAACATATAGCTGGTGCTGAAGAGAGAAAATTAAAAGAAGAAGAAAAACATAAAAAATCATTAGCAAGAAATGCTATTTTAGCTGTTAAAAAAAGATGGAATTTAGCTGAAAAAGCATTTAGAATTTTGAAAAAAGATGAAGCTGAAGAATTGAAAAAAATTCAAGGTAAAGAACATTTATCAAAAATGTTAGAACAAAGTTCTCAATTATTAGGTGCTCAATTAAATACAACAAATGATACTATATTAACTCCACCAACTTCACGTGGTACATTAATATCAACTAGTGATATTGATAGTGATGACAACCAATCTGATCTTGAAAGACCATCAGATGATAATCTTTCTTCATCATCATCTTCTTCAGATAATAATAACAGTGAAACTGAAAGTCAATTAGATGAAAATGATGAAGAATTAACTGTTGAAGAATTACGTAAAAAATATTCATTCTTGGAAAAAGAACAAACTTTACAAAATTCTTCTGTTCCTACTACCCCTGTTGTATTGGAAAATTATTCATTGAATGAAAGTGATCTCTTGGATTCTGATACTGATATCTCTATTACAACTGAAGAATCTGATTCCAATGAAGAAGATGAAAGTTCTACTAATGCTGAAAATAGACCTGACTTAGATAAACCATTAGTTAGTTTATCGGTATTAATTGATAAAAATGAAATTAATACAGAAGATGAAGATATGGATGAATATCATACAAGTGATAATAATTCGGAAAGTTTTTCAATGAAAGATCCTACTTCTTCAAGAAGATCCAGTATATCTATTATATCTGATAAGAATAGTATTAATACCACTTCAACAGAAACTAAATATGATATTAATGGTAAGAGTGATAATGATACTATTATTGAAAATCATAATGAAAAAATAGAACAAGATATTGATATGGGTAATGATAAACCTAATAATATTACAAAAGCTCTTGAAAATGATGTTACAGATCCTATCTCTGTCCCAGATGTTCCAATTCCTAGTTTACTAAGAGGTACATTAAGAATCTATCAAAAACAAGGTTTAAATTGGTTAGCTTCATTATATAATAATAATACAAATGGTATTTTAGCTGATGAAATGGGTTTAGGTAAAACTATTCAAACAATTTCACTTTTATCATATTTAGCTTGTGAAAAAGAAAATTGGGGACCACATTTAATTGTTGTACCTACATCAGTTTTATTAAATTGGGAAATGGAATTTAAAAAATTTGCACCAGGTTTTAAAGTATTAACTTATTACGGTTCACCACAACAACGTAAAGAGAAAAGACGAGGTTGGAATAAACCGAATGCATTTCATGTTTGTATTGTATCATATCAATTAGTTGTACAAGATCAACATTCATTTAAAAGAAAAAAATGGGAGTATATGATTTTAGATGAAGCACATAATATTAAAAATTTTAGATCAACTAGATGGCAAGCACTTTTAAATTTTAATACTCGTCATAGATTATTATTAACTGGTACACCATTACAAAATAATATTGCTGAATTATGGTCATTATTATATTTTTTAATGCCACAAACTATAAATGGTGGAAATATATCAGGATTTGCAAATTTAGAAGATTTTCAACAATGGTTTGGTAGACCAGTTGATAAATTAATTGAAGCAGGTACAAGTTTTGAAGATGATCAAGAAACAAAAAGGACAGTTTCAAAATTACATCAAGTATTACGTCCGTACCTTTTAAGAAGATTAAAAGCTGATGTTGAAAAGCAAATGCCAGCTAAATATGAACATATAGTTTATTGTCGATTATCTAAAAGACAAAGATTTTTATATGATGATTTTATGTCAAGGACAAAGACAAAAGAAACATTAGCTAGTGGTAATTTTATGTCAATTGTTAATTGTTTAATGCAATTAAGGAAAGTTTGTAATCATCCTGATTTATTTGAAGTTCGACCAGTATTAAGTTCATTTTGTATTGATAATTCTGTTATTGAAACATATAATGATACTGAAAGATTAATTAGAAGATTATTGAAGAAAAAAGAAAATTCAACATTTGATAAGACAAATTTAATTGAATTAAATTTTATATTTACAGTATTTGAACAATTATACACAACGTATCATTCAAGAAGTATAAATAAACTAAAGAATTTAAAAGAATTTGATAATTCAATTGAATTATTAATAAAAAATTATAAATCAATAACAACAGATGAAGAAGTATCTAAAAGTTTAAAAGCAAATATTGTATCAAATTTTTTTTCAATATTTGGTAGACAAAAATTTGAAAGGACATTATCATCATTAACATTTATGAGATATTTAAATAATTTACGTTGTGATCGACAACCAATATATGGACAAGATTTAATTAAATTATTAACAATGGAGAATAACATATATAAGATAGATAAAGATTTGAAGTTTATTAAACCATTACAAAGTAGAATAATTGAAAATAAGGGTATTATTGAAAATTATGCGGTAATTACACCTAAAGTTGTAACATTAAGTATAAGAGATACGGTATTGGGATTAAATGAAAGAAATTATAATCAAGGTGAAAATTATGAACAAAATAAAATTAAAAATGAATTTTTCAATATGAAGAATCCATTAAGTTTATTACAAACAAAATTAACGATTGCATTCCCAGATAAATCATTATTACAATATGATTGTGGTAAATTACAAAAATTAGCAATACTTTTACAAAATTTACGTGACAATGGACATAGAGCATTAATATTTACACAAATGACAAAAGTATTAGATATCTTAGAACAATTTTTAAATTATCATGGTTATTTATATATGAGATTAGATGGTGCTACAAAAATTGAAGATAGACAAATATTAACTGAAAGATTTAATAGTGATAATCGTGTAACTGTATTTATATTGTCTAGTCGTTCTGGTGGTCTTGGTATTAATTTAACTGGTGCAGATACTGTAATTTTTTATGATTCTGATTGGAATCCAGCGATGGATAAACAATGTCAAGATCGTTGTCATAGAATTGGTCAAACAAGAGATGTACATATATATAGATTTGTGAGTGAACATACAATTGAGAGTAATATATTAAAGAAAGCCAATCAAAAGAGAGAACTAGATAATGTGATTATTCAAAAGGGTGATTTTACAACTGATTATTTTACAAAATTATCAGTAAAGGATTTATTAGGTGCGGAAGCTACGAAGGGTATAATTACAACAGATAAACCATTATTAGAAGAAGAAGTAGATAGTAATAAAGGCGCGCGTAAATTAGAGAGTATGCTTGCACAAGCAGAAGATGAAGCAGATGTTAAAGCAGCTAATCTTGCGATGAAGGAAGTATATGTTGATAATGAAGATTTTGAAGAACAAGCAGGTGCATCAGAGAAGGATGATGAGCCTGATGAATACGAAGGAACAAAGCATGTAGAAGAATACATGTTACGTTTTATCGCCAATGGTTATTATTTTTAAACAAACATGATAATAATAACATTACTAAAAGCATATTACGTACAACACCTTGATGTGTAATAATTATATATTTATAAATAATTAAATAGATTGATAGACACCCAGCAATAGATGGTATATTTCAACACATTGACCACTAATCTTATTCTAATACTACATAATATTAGCCATACTCCACACCCATTACACATAAATATATACGATTATTAAGGAATCCTTTGTTAAATGCACCCGTGGATAAAACCTCTTTTTTTCACAGGGAGCCCTCTTTCTCACTGGGCTCCACGGACAGAGAATAGTTAAGCTGGGATTCCTCCCCGTGAAGTGCCGCGGAGTCAGTAATCTTACGAGACTCGAAGCCATCGCCGCACTGCCAAGGGGTGTGAGATGATTGGTACCAGGAGACAACGAATAGTGGTGGTGGTTCCACAAGAAATATATAAAAGGGGCAGTTAATGGCTAATTGGTTTGAAAAATTTTACTTTCCAGTGTATTTACTTGTTATATATCAACAAATCATCAAATCAATTAATTGTATATTCCAGTCAGAGATTTACTCTTTCCTCAAGATCATATACAAACATTACTCACTCCAAACAACTAACTATTCCAAATCTAACATGTCTGAATCATTGAAATACTGTTACAAAGGTCGCGACACTGATCTAATCGTTTATGTCAAGTCCCAAGAATCTGTCGAAGAATACTTGGAATCACCAAATATCGGTGCTTTATCCGATACTGTGGAAACATTCCAAGTGTTCAGCAATGTCGAAGGTAAGGGTTCTCGTGGCTATCTAGGACATGCATCTAAGTTACAAATAGAGAATGAATTCGGTAAGGGCAAGAAAGTCGAAGAAGTCATAGACATGATTTTGAAGAAAGGTAAGCCAAAGGTTGCTAAGCGTATTGACAACCATAGTTCCAGGTCTTATAACAACGTCGTTTAATCGGATAACTATATTAATGACAAAAGAAATATCATCATATGTTAATGAATTGCATAGAGTAATAGCATTGTCTCTTTTTTAGAAAAAAACCATCCCTTATTTTTTTTTTATCTAATTAAATAAAAAATTGTTTATTCAATTTATTCTGTTTTCTTTTATATCATTTAGATAGATATATAGTATAACTATAAGAATTTACAATTTATTATTATAAGAATAAGTTTATCATTATTACTGATCATGAATATATCAATGGGTTTGGGGGGGTGAAACAAAGCGAAAGATTTTTACCGACAGAAAACACATACAAATCTTTTTAAATTAATACACCCTACTTTATTATAATATATTAATCTATAGTAATCTCATGTAATAATAGTACTATCTATATGGTGGTTTCTATTTATATAATTAAAGATATTTTTGGTGATCCCCGGGTAACGTGCATGCCGCTACCACTCCGCCCTGAAAATTGAGTTTGATCCGAGAATGAAATTTTTTCGTCTTTTAACAGTTGATTTGATAAAATAAATCAATAAATAGTGTGCAAGATCTTTGGTTAAATTGTGCATTATTAACGTTATTTAGAGTTAGCCTTTGTTCAGTATATCTTAGATTGTTTGATTCTCTGATACACAGGATTTTTTTTTTTTGTATTTTAAGCGAAGTTTAGCACTTAATTGCATTTGTGTTTTACATTGTTTCCAATTTGTTTTTTTATTTTTCAAGAAAATATTTTAGACGGTTAAAGGTAAGATAAAAGATAATATACTATATTCCCCCTATTATCTCTCATCTATTTTCTTACTTATCACTTTCAAATTTAGTTTATCTGTTGATTCTAAATTCTTTCGTTGGTTGTTTAATTCACAATTGAAAAAAAAAAAGAATCGTCCCTTTTTTCATTTACTCATACTTTGAATTATTAATATAATAATAATAATACCAGACTTAATTCATTGTTGTTGTTTTCTTTTTTTTTTAATAAAATTTACCAAAAAATATATATCCCTTTTCAAATCAAATTAATCTTCCTTTGTTCTTCTTATAAATTAAATTAAAATATGGATAATCAAGGTGTATCTCAAATCATTACTGCATTAGATGTTATCTATTCACCTACATCTACTAATGATAAACGTCAAGAAGCTCAAATGTTTTTAGAAAAAGTTAAATTTACTGATGAAGCACCTTTTTATGGTTATAATATTGCATTAGAGAATCCAAATAATTTCATATTAAAACATTTTGGTTTAAACCTTTTATCAAATTCAATTAAAAAAAATTGGCAGGATTATAATCAAGAGAAAAAAATTGCATTAAGAAAATGGATTGTTGAATTAAATTTTTCAGTTAATTCACAAGATCCAAGATATATTAAAGAAAAATTAGCATTTTTATGGGTTGAATTAGCTAAAAAAGTTTGGGGTGAATGTCTTAAAAAGACAACACCAAATGATGATGAAATGTTAGAATCTTGGGTTGATATGGATCAAAATTTAACACAATTATGGTATACAAATGAAGCAGCAAGAGAAATCGCTTTAATCATATTTAGAATTTTATTTGAAGATGTTTTCTTATTAGAAGATTTTTCTGTATTAAAAAGAATATCAGTTATTCAACCATTATGTGTTATGTTAGTATCACCAATTGATATATTTACTGCAAAATATAAATTTACTTCAAAATGGTCTAATTTTAAAGCAAATCCAGATGGTTGGTTTCAATTATGGATTACTGAATTAAATAATGCTTTAATTCAAAATAATTCAGAATATGTTATAAGATTATTAGAAACTTTAAAGACAAGTTTAAATTGGCCATTAAGTGAAATTCTAATTAAAAATAATGTTCTACAAACTCTTTTACAATGTTGCGCTAGTAATATACCCAAAGCACAATCAATGGCATTAGATTCTGTACATATTTTATTAACACGTCCTTATAATAATGAAGATCATTATCAATCAATTATTAATGAAATTTTTAATTCAATGGATCTTTTAAGTAATATTTATGATTCATTACAATTTGATCCAAATTTTAAAGTTGATGAAATTAAATATCCAATTTTAAAAAAATTCGTTGATATGGTTACTTGTCTGTACGTTTGTGTCTTTAAAATTAATAATGATAATTATCAAATTGATAAATATTTAAATTTAGTATTACGTGCAACTAAAAATTCAAGTTTAATCGTAAGTGGTTTAACATTAGATTTATGGTGTTCTTGTTTAAGAACTGATGAATTTTTGCCTTATATTGAAAAAAATATTATACCAGAATTATTACAATATTCGGCTGATTCATTAGTATATTATGAAGAAATTAATGGCCATATTTCAAAAAAATTTATTGAATTAGATTTTCAATCAAAGACAGAATTTCAAAATTTTTGTTCGACTTATAGAAAAAGAATAAGAGATATTATAAGATTAATATCATGTGTACAAATAAATTTCTCTTATAATTGGTTAAATAATAGATTAAACACTTATTTTAGTTCTCAATTTGGTCAACAAGTATTAAATTCAACATTTTTAGATTCAAAAACTGAACCATATTTAAGTGCATTATCACAATTTATGATTGTTGAATGTTTTATTAATGGTTGTATACGATGGAAAATTTGGTACCCAAATAGTGATGATTATGATCAAAAATTAGATGAAATTTTAAATAAATTACAATTATTATCAAATCAATTAATTGCATTAAATTTAAGAGAACCGTTATTATTAAAAAAACAAATTCAAAATTTTGCATTATTTTTAACTATGTTAAAGGATAATGTTTTATTTACAATGTTAGAAAAAATTATTACTAGTGCTACAATGGATTATCCAGAAGTTAACCTTGATGAAAGAAGTGATCAATCTGAAGCTGTTAGAGATCTTCGTTATGCATGTGGTATTGAACTTAATAGAATGGCATTATTAATGCCAGAATCATTAAAAAATATTTATCCAGATTTAGAAGGTGTTGTTACTAAAATTTTACCAAATTTATCTTATCATGAAAAAATTTCATTTAAATCATTTTTATTAACAATTATTTTAAAATCTGATTTAGATAAAAAAACTGAACGTTTTTCAGCTATTGTTGATCAAGAATTAGCCGCTTGGACTGATCCAACTACCGTTAGTTCTTTATCTGATCTTCCATGGTTTATGGAAAGATTAGGTATAGTTAAAATTGCTGAATATTTTAATAGACGTGGTATTACAAAAGATAGTAATTTACTTGCAATTCCAGTTGATGATGAAGGTAAAAAATTAAAATCTGATTTATCAAAACATTGGCAACATTTATTTCCAGTACGTGCTACTAGAATGTTTATTCATTATTCAATGCAAAGTGTTAAAAAAGATGAAGAATTTCAAATGTTACAAGATCTTTGGAAACCACGTATTGTACCAATCCTTCCATATATTATGCAATTATTATATCAATTACAAGCTTATCATGATCCAGCTAATTGGAATGAACTTCCTGATACCGTTCAAACTTTTGTTAAATATTCAACTATTGAAAGATTTTGGGAAGCTGGTACTTCTACTAAATCTAAGGATGAATTCATTGATGAACATATGAAAGCTATGCAAACTTTAAGAGATTTTGCTGATTCAGTTGGTCATATTGTAAGATATACAAGAGAATATACTTTACTCGTTTTAAGTGCAATCTCAACTTTAGGTGAAATTTTTTATGATATTGATGAAGCACCAGATATGTTAATGAATTCAATTGCAATTTATAAACCTAATACAAATACTATTAGTGCAGGTGTTTCTACTCATGGTTGGAAACATATTTTAAACGTTGGTATCCGCCCAATATTAAAAAATTTCCCTAGAGATTGTGATCCTAAATTTATGGTTAAATTTTTACCAAAATTATTTGGTACATTAGATATTATACTTTGTGAAAAATGGTCACAACATGATTATGAAGTAGATGTTAGTCCTGTTCCAACTGATGAAGAAGAAATGACTGAAGAAATTTTAGAAGAAAATTTATTAAGACAATTGACAACGGTAGTTGTCCGTATTATGATGGATTTAGTTGGTCAAAATACTACTCCAACTATAAAGGGTAAATTTAACTCTTTCCAAGTAAGGATGAGAAAAATTATTTTCAGTGATGTTAATATTTTAGCACCATTCTTGAAACTATTAAATCATTTAATGTCATTTAGAGATAGTAAATGTTCTTATAATTCAATCTTAGTAATGAAAGGTTGTTTGATTGATGTTTTGGATATGGATGTATCTGTAGATGAATTTTTCATCTCAGAAGTAATGAAAAATCTATTAATGAATATATTAATTCAAAATCATTTTAAGGATTCATTTTATGAAGCATTGCATATTTTCCTTTCATTATTCTTAACTTTATGCAAGAAATATCCAATGGCTAGAAACTTTTTATTCGAAATATCGAATGGTTACGACGTTGATACTTTATATGAAAAGATTAGAAATACCACAGGTTACAAAGAACAAAAGACTCTTATGGTTGAATTCATTGATCAAGTGAAACAATTGTATGGTGAAGCTAATCCAGATGACGAAGATCATGCAACTTTAGAAAGAAAGAATAAAGAAAAGAGAGATGCTATGATTGCAAAAGCCCAAGAAAGATTGGTTCAAAAAAGAAAGGACAATACTGATATATTTGATGAGCCAGGTACTGAAGATACCGGTGTTGGTCGTTTATTCGATG
Organism: Yueomyces sinensis; assembly: GCA_030581855.1. Lineage (NCBI taxonomy): Eukaryota > Fungi > Ascomycota > Saccharomycetes > Saccharomycetales > Saccharomycetaceae > Yueomyces > Yueomyces sinensis. The sequence goes on from JAKTVU010000019.1 coordinate 99,488, forward strand.
CAAATTAATGAATGAAATTATTTCTCCATGAAAAAAATTTAATTTTATTCAAAATTATGTTTGATCTATCATTTAATAAAATTGAATAGAGAGTACAGTAAATATTCAACAATAATACTTAATTTTCAAAAAAAAAAAAAAAAATATATATATATATTTAATCTTATGCATTATACAATTAATATTGATAAACGATAAAGAATATTATTTACTTAGATCTATTTTCTGATGAATTGGATGGATTTATCTGTTAAACCGCATCAATTCTAAAATTGGTAAACACTAATTAATTAAATTAAAAAAAAAAAATAAGGTCTACTGATTCAAACCTTAAGAGCTATTTACATATATATGTATATATGTATATATATATAGTGTAATAAACTAAAAGATGGTAATTACTTTTGAATTGAGAGGTCCAGTATGAATAAAGATAAGTTGTCATTATTAAAGAATATTATTCTGAATTCCAAACCCAAGAAAGTTGCCCAAAGCCCAGCAAAAAGCATTATTGATATTAAGCTCAATACAGCTAAATTGCAAAAAGCAAATGAGAAGAAACCTAATCCCAAGGTATATGTTCCATTAGAGGATTATAACAAGTCTATTAATTCACTCTACCAATATCCGACGATATCCCAACTTAATAAAGGGAGCCATTTCTTTAATAGCAAGAGTCCTAAATTAGAATGGTCGACACCACTAATAGAAGATATCTCGAGAATTGTAGAGAAATCAAAGAAATCTAAGATTCCAGAAGTGTTGTTTTTAGGAAGATCTAATAGTGGGAAATCCACATTATTGAATAATCTGATTACCAACCTAAAACAAAATGAGCTTGATGCTATCGCAAGAGCTTCAAAGAAAACTGGTTTCACTAAAACATTAAATTGTTTTGAATATAAGAATAAATTAAAGTTAATTGACACACCAGGGTACGGCCAAAATAGTAAAATATCACAAGGTGAATTAGTCATAACATATCTTCAAAGCCAGAAGTTTCTACGAAAGGTTTTCTTGCTGAATTCTGCTGAAAAGAAACTAAATCAATGGGATTATGATCTGATAGACTTTCTTGCAAATAATGGTATACCATATGATATAGTATACACTAAAGTAGATAAAATAAAAAATATTGAACAATTTTATACGGATCTGAAAAACTTACATTTAAATGATCTACCTATGTCCCCAAGAATCATTCTTACGAACTCAAAAATTACTAAATACTTCATCAAAAGATATGGTATTGCCTATTTACGATATGTTATTTTAGAGAGTTGTGGTATCAATTAGTCCACAAACTAACATTACAAATTATTATGACGAGCTTTTTTTTTATATTTTAGAGATAAAGATTTATATAAAGAAATAAAATATACAATTTTAATGCGAATAAAGGAAACTTTATTGTACAATTTTTTTTTTTTCATGTCTTTTAGGTTTGTTATTAATCTAAAATTCAATTATGATACAGATATGATAAACAACAAAGCATAGTGAATCAATTTAGTGAATAAATAATAAAAAAGAAAGAACTTTTGTATTCAATCTTATTGTCAATCTTTTTGGACAAATTAGAATCTACCACCACGGCCACCTCTGCCACCACCTCTAGAGAAACCACCTCTGGAGCCACCTCTAGAGAAACCGCCTCTAGAACCACCTCTGGAGAAACCGCCTCTGGAACCACCTCTGGAGAAACCACCTCTGGAACCACCACGGCCACCTCTACCACCACCTCTGGAGAAACCACCTCTACCACCTGGAGCAGAACCTCTCTTCTTCTTGTTCTTTGGTTTTGGTGGGCCAGCAACCTTTGGCTTTGGAATGAATCTTTCAATTGGTAATAACTTATCTGGAGCAATGTAGAATTTGTCACCTTCTTTGAAACTGTCAGCTTGGACACCTTCAGAACATTTAATGGTGAAGAAAACTTCATTTAATGGACCTAAAATTTCATCAACTTTACCAACTTGTGTCTTATTTTCTAAATAAATTGGAGCATTGAAATATGGGATCTTGGTATTGATAGAACGACAAACAATATCTTTCTCACATGGATGTACGAAAGCACCCATTTCTAGGACACTATCTGGTGGACCCATTTGTACTGGTCTACCGGAACGGCCTCCACGAAAGCCGCCTCTGCCTCTGTTACCACCTCTGAAACTCATTTTTAATTATTGATTAATATACTAAATGTAGAAGAATTTCTAGGTGAATACTTGAATTCTCTTACCAGATTCTTAAAAAGAGGATATGTAAACAAAGAAGATCAATACCTATTCTCTAAATATTCCGTATTTTTTCATTATACAATTTTTTTTAAATTTGTTCAAGCTCATCGCTTCTGAAAAATTTTCCAACCACGTGAAATCACATGACGTACATTTGATCACGTGAAATTCGCGTGGTTTCAACTTTTTTTAAAAATAAAGCTTTTTGCCAACCCTTCCTATAAACTACAAGCAGGCAAAGAGTACAGTAGAAGAACTGTAAGAAAGTTGTTGTTATTTCTTCATTGTATTTAGTCTATGTAGTGGTTAAAAACTAGTTATAGTATATTGCAAAGTAATTGTTTAAAAAAGTAATTGGTATACACAATTTGGTTGATCCAGTCTTGTTGAAACATCATGCTACGAATTGCCTGGATTAACAAGCCCATAGAATTGATTGCATTTGGTCCATCTATAAGGACATTTACTACAACTTCGGTGGTACAAGGTATAAAAGCTAAGAGATTTTTAAAAGCACAAAAGAAAAGACAAAAGAATGAAGCCAGACAAATAGAGATAAAGTCGTCAAATGAAAATGTTGATCCTGTATTAGGCCGTCAAAACACCCCTTTTATTAATAGAATTCAAGCAGAATTGAAAGCGCCACGTGTATTATCAATGGGTTATGATCATTCAGAAGTTGATAAATTATTAGCATCTCTAGTGCCTGCAAAAGCTAAACATTATTCTACATTAAGTGAGGATTTAATAACATCATCTTCAACATCAAGTAATAGTACGTTATCCAGTGAAAAACAAGAAGCAATTCAAAGAGAAGCTATTTTGAGAATTCTAAATATAAGGAATTCAAACAATGCTGATTCTGTTAAATTGGCTTTGAAATTGACAGTTGAAGAATTTCAAAGATTTCCAGGTGATACAGGATCAAGTGAGGTTCAAGCAGCATGTATGACAATTAAGATTCAAAATATGGTTGATCATATTAAAGCCAATCATAAAGATTTTGCTAATATTAGAAAATTAAGAATATTAGTACAAAAGAGACAAAGTATTTTAAGATATTTGAAAAGGGATAATCCAGAAAGATATTTTTGGGCAATTCAAAAACTAGGTTTAACTGATTCAGTTATAATGAAGGAATTCAATATGGATAGACAATATATGCAAGATTTTAAATTATATGGAGATAAAATATTAGTAAAACCATCCAAGAGAAAAGTAGCGTTATTACATAAGGAGAGAATGAAACAGAAGAGTCAAGAGAAAGCTGATGCCGCTAAAGAAGCATAGTAAGATGATGACCATGACTATATAATATTCGCAGCATAACGACAACAAAAAAAAAAATAGTAATAATAAATAATGTGTATATATATATATCTACACAAATATAAATAATATCTGTAAATAATAATAAAAATTTAACCATTTTAAATTGGTTTAAGAATGTTAATAAAAGAAAAACTATCTAAAAAATAGTTTCTGGCATTCAATTTTGTCTCTTCTTTTTTTGTTTTTGTTTGCTTAGACTTTTTTTACACTCTGTACAATACCATAGACCCTTTGGCGGTTCTTTAAGTCCGACACATTCATAATGGAACCATTCATATTTACAATTATGTCCATCACAGGCAACCATTTCACCAAAAGAAACATGCTGGCAATAACAATATAAAGTTTTATCATCATCCCCTCCATTACTATTGATGGAAGTATCAGGTTCATCATTCTTCACATCTATATCGAGGTCCTCCTCTTGTGATACCAACTCCTCCCCTTTATTGTTCACTTTCTCACTTTTCTTTTGTTTAATATTACTACTACTGCTACTACTACCTCTTGCTGATACACTCTTCTTTCTTTTGTAAGAAGAAGCTGACGACACAGAACTGCTTCTTCTCTTTTTATCTGACACTACAATCGAGTTCTTCCTGTCAAGTTTAACTGCAGTGCTCTTTTCAGAAGCAGATTCTTGGTCATCTACTTCCAAAGGAGCTAGTAGTCCATCTACATCTAGCAGTTCCATATTGACCTCCAGCTTCTTCAAATGTTTGGACACGATATATAAAAGTGTGTTTGCAGACAAGCAATTTTTCTCCTGCAGTCGAACACTATCATTTAACTGGTTTTGGGCCTCACTTGTGAGTTTATCCTCATCAGGAAGTACCTCCAAAGCACCATGCTTCTTAATATGTTTACATTCTTTGGCCTCATGTTTATCATACGCATCTCGCAGGTCCTGTATCTTTAAACCGCTCTGTTGTATTTCATTGAGGAGAAAGTGAGCTTCATTTGATACATTTGAGATCTCATGCAACAGAGTCTCTAGGGTACTACTAGGGTCCATCACTGATATACTTTGTGGCTTACCAACACCAATATTAAATACTGTTTTACCGCTCAGATAAACATCCTCTGCTCTTAGAAGAGCTCTTTACTGACGCAGCTCATCGCGCAAACTTTTCCAAAGTGTACCGCTTTGGGCGAAATTTTTCACTCCACGCTTCTGCTGCGGGTCCTTCTCTGTGATCTGTAAGTTTATCCTCAGGCAGCCCCCTAAATAGCGTCAGCTAGCAAGAACAACGGCAGTTATAAATAGTCGTATTGACGCTAGAGATGAAGTTTAATTCTAGTATTTGGTGTTATTTAATAGTATCGTTGTTCTGGTCAATTATTATATCTGTAAGATATATCTTCTTAATATAAAAAGAGCATATTGTAGAAAAAAAGTTGCAATAAAAAATGAGTAGTTACGTTGCTAAAAAAGCGGTTAAACATTACCTTGGTGAATTCAATGGTGGTAAAGACCCATTCTCCGAAGAGTATGAAGTTGAGGAGAAATCACGTCTTCATGGTACTGTGAAGACGGTGATTAAAACCAGAGAGAAGCCTATCCCTGCTTATATTCCAGCTGACCAACAAAAATTGATTAGAACTGTCAGAATGAAGGCATACAGAAGAGAATTGATGTTCAATCTCTTTGGTATCAAGTTTGGTTGGTTAAATGTTTTACAATTAATTCCTGTCGTTGGTGGTCTTATTGGTTTATACTTTCAATATGGTTTAATTATGGAAATGCAAGAAACCGTTGGTAAATTCCCTGCTGAAGAAAAAGCTATCTTCACTTTTAATGTCATTATTGATTTTTTGATTAATTTAATTCCAGTTATTGGTGATTTCTTAAGTGCCCTTTATAAACCAAATTGTAGAAATGTTATGGCTTTGGAAAAATGGTTAGATAAAAAGAATAAGCCTGCCTTAGGTGCTGCAGGTGGTTTCTTCTCTCATTTTAAAAAGGATACTACCATTCAACATCCACCAGCTACCGCAGGAACTGTTTCTTCTACTGATACTGCTGTAGAAATTCCATCGACTTCTAACACCCAACATACCTCTTCCCATCACCCAAATACTACTACAGGAACAACTTCTGCCAGAAAGGTACCTTCAGTTCCTTCAACTAAGAAATGAAAAAAAAATATTATTTTTCCTTTTTATTTCAAACACACTTAATATCTTAATGATTTCGTGAATATTATTATTTATTACTAAAGTATGTAATTTTATATAAGACAATTTTTCAATAACAGTCCTAACGATAAACGTATTTACAGTTTTTTTATTATGCGGGCAGTGTAAACTATGCTATAATAGTCTTATTTACATGTGGCTAACAGGTGTAATCCCAAGTATCTTCAATCCATTATGAAGAACTTGTTTTGATGTTTTGTATAGTACAAAATGGGAGATCCTGAGTGCCTCTTCTTGATTATTAACCCATAATTTTGTATAGCATTTAGAAACTTGGCGGCATAATCTAAAAAGATATAGCACCAGCGCTGAAGGTTCACTTGTTTCCAATGCAGAAAATAAAACAGATTCATATAAACTTAGAATTCTAACTAACATAATTGCATCATTATCTCTTAATAAGGAAAAATCGACTTCTTCTATTTTAAAATTTAAATTATTATTAGAATCTTCAATAGATTGTAAACGGGCATGTGTATATTGCAAGTATGGTCCAGTATTTCCTTCAAATGAAAGCATTCTCTTCCATTCAAAACTATAATTATTTACTCTTTTGGATCTCATGTCTTGAATCATTACCGCAGCAATCCCAATTTCATCTGCAACTTTTAAAGATTTAGAATCCATTTTTTTAATCATTTCATTCTTTAATTCCATTTGAGCATGCATCTTATCTCGAGCTTCATTTAATATATTATCTAAAAATATGACATTTCCCTTTCTTGTAGACATTCCAAGTATCATACCAAATCCACAATGTTCTAAATTTTTGGCCCATGGATAGTTAAGTAATCTAATGGCTTCAAAAAGTTGTTTCATGTAAAGATCTTGTTGAGATGCTACTACATATATCATTTTATCAAATTTATAACTTTCATATCTTCTAATCGCCTCAGCGATATCTCTCGAAAGGTAAATTGATGTACCATCAGATTTTTTTATAACAGCTTTTCCTAATCTCTTATCAATATTTGTAAAATTTATTAAAGTTGCATTATCTTTTTTCTCTAAAACAGATAAATCTTCTAATCTTTTAATAGAGCTCTCTATATTTTCTTTTGGAACAGAAGATTCAGTTGCATATTCAGAAAATTGAATGTTAAGTCTATCATATATTTGAATGTAATTTTCCATTGATACTGATTTAAATTTCTTCCATAAATTAATTGCTTCTACTTCATTATTCTCTAAAGCATGGAAAAACTTTCTAGCTTCTCTATTAGTATTTTGCTCCTCTAATTGTAAATTACTTTCTCTTTCTAAATCTTGATTAACTTTTACATATACATCGAATAGATGTTTCAAAGAATCATTTTTAAGTTTTAACTCATCTCCGTATCTTTTATATCCAATTGCAAGTAATCCAAACTGTTTGCCCCAATCACCTAAATAATTTAACCTTTTAACTTCATAACCCATTGTTTCATATAAGTTTGCAAGAAAGCCCCCAATTATTGTAGACCTTAAATGACCCGCATGAAAAGGTTTAGCAATATTAGGAGAGGAAAATTCGATAACAATTACTTTACTGTTACCAATATTTGTACAACCAAACTTGTCACCCTGATTATTTATTTGAGTAAGAACATTGGGAATAAGATATTTTGGTGATAAATAAAATTGTAAAAATGAACCTTTAGCGATAATTTTTTCAAAATATTGATCTAGAGGTATCTTCTTAGACCAATCAGTAGCTATTTTGCCTATCTCTTCATTTTGTAATTTCAATTGAGGTAAAGGTAAGATAATATCTCCTAAATCTAGTGTTCTTGGATATTTTAAACATTCATATACAGATGTTGAATCTATTCCAGATAGTTTAGAAATCGAATCTGATATATGTTTTTTAGGATCTTTGAATATTGTAGGGTCCTCAAATTTAAAGTATGTGTCTTGAGTGGCCTTAGAATAATGTCTTTTAAAAAAAAGAAATTGAGATTGAACTTTAGAACTAGATAAATTTATGTTAGAGTACCATTTAATATTTTTTATAAGCAGATAGTTACTGTTGGTATTATTATGAATGGGACGTTGATATGTTTTGACACTATTTTTATGTATTTGAAGGGATCCACTTCTAGGCCAAAGGTAGCGGGTGTTGTGCATTCTACACCATTCAATTAGATATAATTGAGCTTCCAAAGAATATATATTTCTTTCTAGCCAATCTTTCAGTAGAGTATTACAGGTCCTAGTTAGTTTGTGATCTTATTGCTTCGAAGCTTCTTGTAGGTGTTTTATTCTTTTTCGCAACGGACTTTTTCAGATTACCGACTATTGAAAATAGCTTCATAACACCGTCATAAAAGAAAAAACAAGGTTGAACAGTTCCTTTATATTTGAACTCTTGGTAGTAATAGATATTTCATCAATAGAACATTTGTAGGTGTTTAAAATAATTTATAACAAATATCTATATAGTAATTATGGATTAAAAAGTAAGTTTACTAATTAGTTAAAGTCTACAAAGGTATGTCGGTAATTAGAGTAAAGTGAGATTTCGTATATCATAAAATAACAAGAAAAGATAATAAATAATAATAAATGAAAAGTATTAGAAATGTATATTTGTAAATCTGTCTATCAATTTGAAATAATAAAAATGAATATTTTGCAAAGCAAAGAAAAGTAAAGTAAAGTAAAGAGGAAATAGAAAAAGCTGAAATGTTTTTTTATCAAAATGTCTAAATAGAAGAGGGTAGTAAGATACAGCTAGTTCAAATAGTAACAGTATATTATGTGTGTGTTCTAATGTAAACTATATTTGGAATAGTAAGAATATTGTAAGTGTAGTAGAAGTTGATCCAATATATTTTGCTGCTAAGCTTAGTGGAACATTCTTCTATAGAATGGTTTATCATCATGATCAAAGACATTTTGGTCATAGCCCATACCTCTTTGAGATGGTGGAATCCAACGAGATGATTTCCATGGTAGAATACCTTCTTGCCACATAATATCGACATCTTCCAATTGAAGACCTTTTGTCTCTGGTACAAAGAAGAAAACATAAAAGAAGGCAAATACCATACAACCCATGAATACAAAACCATATGAGAAATGGATTGAACCAAAAATAAATGGTGTGAAAAAGGCAACACAGAAATTCCATACATGATTTGAAATAAAAGCCAATGTCATTGCCTTACTTCTATATCTTTGTGGGAAACTTTCAGAGACAATAACATATGATACAGGTCCCCATGTTGTTTCAAAACAGAAAATGAAGAAAGCAACGAACACTAGAATACATTTACCTGCACCTTTGGAGAATGCATCACCACCACTACCATCTGGCCAGAATCTGCTAACACCAACAGCAGAAAAAACAACTAGACATGAGACCATGCCAAAAGAACCAAATAATAATAATTTTCTTCTACCGACAACAGCAACAAAAAATACAGCTAATATTGAACAAAAGAAATTTACTGCACCAAAGGCTAAAGCAGATTCAAAACCGTTTTTAATATTAGCATCTCTGAAAATTCTAGTATCATAGTAGAAGATGAAATTAATACCGGTTAATTGTTGTAAACCCATGATTAAGATACCCATGATGACACGAGGCAACATTTTATTTTTTGTTGATAATATATCGAGCCATCCTGCTTTACCTTCTCTTTTATCCTTATTAACAGCAATTTGAATTTCATCTAATTCCCAATCAACAAAAGGATGAGTCAAAGAAATACCGTTGGTTCTTGCAATAGCACGTTGGGCTTCTACAACAAGACCATGTTCAATTAAATATCTTGGAGATTCTGGTACCATCATCATAGTACCGATGATGAATAAACACCAACAGAATTGCATGGATAATGCTAATCTCCATTCTCTTGAGTCATGATACCATTGCGAAGCGTATATAGTAGATGCACCTAAGAAAAGACCTAAAGACATCATTAATTGATAAGCAGAGACCAAAGCACCTCTTAGCTTTCTTGGAGAAAGTTCAGCGATTAACATTGGTGATAAGACGCAAATAACACCATATCCAAAACCAGAGACTAATCTACCGATCATATATTGATACCACCAATGTAAATCACCAACTTGAATCACTGTACCTGCTGCGAAAATACAACTTCCAATAATTAAACCAGCACGACGACCATATTTGTCACCAATATCACCTAAGAAGAAAGTACCTAAGATACAGCCAATTTGATATAAACCAGTGATTAAACCTGCTCTTATTTTGGTTAGATAATACATATCATTACCATCTATAGTTTTCTTGGTACCAAATCTTTTAAGAAAATCTTTTTGAGTTTCATAACCACCAATGGTACCTGTATCCCAACCAGAAATGTACCCACCAAAAGCGATTAAAAGACACAATACAACAGCACTCCAATTAATACCTTTTGGAAGTTCTGGTTCTGGAATTGGACCTTCCGAAAGTGATTTTTCTAACAATAAATCGGTCTCAGCTCTAGTATCACTGTCACTTGCATTATCAGATGAGAAATCATCCTTGGCAGTACTTGGTTTATTTGAATGTTTCTTTGGCATTTTTTAAATAACCTTTCTTTTATTAATATCACAAGAAGATAAAGATTCTAATAACACATTACATATAAGAACACAAAATCTATTGAAAGATAAACTTAAAAATAAATACTTTTTCACATCATCCTTTATATACTTTTATTTGTTCAATACTGTTTGCTAGTACTCCAGTGACAAAGTAGGAGAATTATTATTGAATTGGGGCCATTGAATTGTCAAAAATAGTTCCCTAATGCCAATTGATCAAGACTAAGGTCTACACCGCCAAGATAACATAGTATTCATATGGCAAGGGATACTGATTTTCTTGTCAATACTAACCTACTTTCTCTTTCGGTGAGATGATAACATACCATATAAAGAATATTCGATCAAGTTAACAGCCTACTACATGCAATAAGAAGTATATCGATTCTCACCAATCCACAACACAAACTTGAGAAGCCGGTTTATCACCTTGTTGCTGTGTGTCAACAACTCTCGACAACAGGCACAGCGCCTGTTTAACTGAGATCTTAGAAAGGCGCGTTTGCAGGAACTCCGAGATTCGATTTATCCACGCAAAAACGCCGAGAAACACGGCTCTTTTACCAGTCAGGCAGCAAAATAACGAATCATCGACGTTTTGATATATCTTGACAACAATTGCTGTCAATTAGCGCGTCCAAGCGTATTTTATTTTTCCGTTTGTAACAACAACAGTAGAGTGCTTGTGCCGGAGTCGAGTTTATTAGCCTACAAGTTTTCTATTAGCCGACGGTTCTTGTCAGCAACGACATCTTATTTAATAAATCAGAATTCCTCTTTTCCATCAATGCTGACTATCAATTAGCCATATGAGTCTTCCTTCCTTATAAAGTAACACTTAATTCGATGATATTTTCCAACTTTTCAAAGATCTTGCCGAGAGAGGTGACAATTAAAAGCTAACCTATATATATATAATAGTTTCTGTCCTTGGTACTAAAGTAGTTTATCAATGGAGTTAACTCTTGCAGTGAATATTTTGTTCTTCTTTATTTAAATATGTGTTGTTTTTTGTTGCCAATTAAATTCAGTTGGTATCAAAACACGAATCTATTTCAGAGAACATGCTGTGCAGGTTATTATTAAGCACTAAACTAATCTTGGCATTGTTAATGATATTATTTGTTATAAATTCGAGTATTTTTTGCCATTCTGTGGATATTTCATCTGATTAATAATGATTATATATTCTGAGTTTTTAAGGTTCCGTGGAACATGGTGTCGCTTTAAAAAATACAGACAATTAATAATTAGTAGTATTTTTTGCAATATTGAGAGCCTGCAAGGTATGAAGGGCATGTTATTCATAGTATATAATAATATTGATTTTACGAAATGAAATAATATCTTCGGAATTGTTAATCATTCAAATTTTTTAGGTATTTGAAGCAATTCTATGCTTGTTTGAGTTAATAATGAATGATAGCGACAGCAAAAATAATAATAGCAAAATAGTAGTAATCTACTCTTGACTTGCTTTTTTTATTAGAGAATTTAATATGAAAAATGAAGTATTTAAGATGTCAATATTTCTCATTTTATAATATTAATTTTTCTTGTCTTAATCACAATATTATATAATAATATAAAACAACGACAACAAAAATAATCACTGTTAATCCTAATGTCTCAAGGTACTTTATTTACTTCAACTTTTCCAAGAAACACAGTTGCAAAAGCTTTAGTTAATTATTTCAACTTAGATATTGAAATCGTCTCTGCTGAAACTAGTGAATTTTATCAAAAAGAATTTCCATTAAAGAAGACTCCAACTTTTGTTACTCCAGATAACCAAAAGTTACAAGAAGTAAATCCATTGAATTTTTATTTAACTAGTTTAATTAAAGACGACAAGGCTAGAAAACAATTAGCTAGTGAAGGTAAACCACTTGAATTAGCAATTCAAGGTAAATGGTTATCTTTAAGTAATTCAGATTTTTTCATGAATGGTTGTACCATCTTTTGTATGGTTATTGGTAGATGGACTCAACATAAAGATTTAAATGAAAGATGTTAGGTTGAAATTCATAACTCTGCTAAAGTATTTGAAGAAAGATTAAAAGATCATAAATACTTAGTTAATGAAGATATTACTCTTGCTGATTTAAACACTGCTGTTCAATGGGCTTTCACTCTGCAATATGTTGCCAGCAAAGAATTTAGAAATCAATACCCACATATTGAACCATGGGTTAGAAGAATCATCGAATCTCCAATTCTTAAGGCTTCTTTCAAAGAATTCACTTTATTAGAAAAGAATTGTGACGCTAATTAAATTATTTAATTTATTTATTAATTGTGCTATTTAAACATATATATATTGTGTAGCATATAAAATACAACTATTTTTTAAAGAGATTTTCTCTTTTTAGTTTATAATAACTCTTATTACAGGGCCAAGAAAACATTTGTCAATAATTGTTTTGTATTTATATATATCAAAAATTTCAAAGAAAAATATTAAAGTAAAGAATATATTTATAAATTTTATATAACGTATTTAGTAGTAAAGTTTGTCCATATGTCTCAAATAAAAGTTAAAGTAAAAGAGAGAAATGATTAAATCAGATAAGAGTCGATTACTAAAAAAAAAAAAATGGGGGATAATAAAAGAAAGGATAGTCAAATGAAAGATAATAATAAAGAGAGATAATAATCAGAGTTTGATAAAATAAAAAAAAAGCAAAAATTGATTAGAAGTTGTTCTGAACAACAATATATTAGGTATTGACAGTTATCTGAATCGAAAAATAAAAAATGAAAGAGAAGGGGAAATGGCATATGAAGCGATTAATGCAAATAAAAATTATAGTAATTTGTACCATTAAAAGATTAGAGTAAGCATAAAAAAATTGAAAAGAGTTCAAAATAAAAAATTAGGTAATCGAAAAAAAAATAGATTAATTAGCGAGGCTAATTACCAAACATTCTCTTGTAGATTGGTTTATCATCATTAGCTAGGGCGTCAACATCATATTGGGAACCTCTTTCTGAAGGTGGTACCCAGTTACTTGATAGCCATGGTAAAGTACCTTCTTGCCACATAACATCAACATCTTCTAGCACTAAACCTTTGGTTTCTGGAACACAGAAGAAAACGTAAACCCAAGAGAAGATAATGCAACCCATAAAAACATAACCGTAAGCGAATCTAATGGCACCAGTAATAAATGGAGTAAAGAAACCAACACAGAAATTCCATAATTGATTAGATATTGTAGCTAATGACATGGACTTATTCTTAATCCTTAATGGGAAAGATTCAGCAATTATGACAAATGCAACTGGAGCCCATGATATAGCAAAACAGAAAATAAAGAAACAGGAGAAACAAATCATACAATTACCGGCACCTTGAGAAGAAATACCAGCATTATGACCCTTTGGCCATAATAATTTAACACCAACAGATGCGAAAATAACCATACAACATGCCATACCGAAGGCTCCGTATAATAATAATCTTCTTCTACCTAATGAATCAATGACGAACAAGGCAATACATGTTGAAAAGAAGTTTACTGTACCAAAAACAATAGCGGCTTCAAAGCCATCTTGCATACCAACGGATTTGAAAATAGTAGTACCATAGTAGAAAAAGTAATTGATACCAGTTAATTGTTGAAGGGCCATAATCATAATACCCATGACGACTCTATGAACAACTTTACCTTTTACTTGGAATAAATCACTCCATTGAGCTTCACCTTCAGCTCTTTGCTTATCAACATTTACTTGAATTTCATCCAATTCCCATAACGTTAAAGGATCATCAATTGCAATACCGTTAGATTTAGCAATGGAACGTTTAGCTTCTTCAATCTTACCTTTTTCAACTAAAAATCTTGGTGATTCAGGTACCATTGTCATAGCACCCATCATCATGCAACACCAAGCAAATTGTAAACCTAGACCGATTCTCCATTGTCTGGAGTTGCTGTAGCCCTTACATCCAAACATTGTACAATCACCAAGAAAAATACCCAAGGTACACATCAATTGATATGAGGCAACCATTGCACCCCTTGTCTTCTTAGGAGAAACTTCAGAAATTAACATTGGAGATAGAATAGCAATAATACCATAACCACAACCAGAGACAATTCTACCAATCATATATTGATACCAAGCAGTAATTGAGGCAATAGTAATAATGACACCAGCCATGAAAATGACAGCTGCAATAACTAGACCCTTACGACGGCCTAAAATATCACCTAAACGTCCCAAGAAGAATGCACCCATAGCACAACCAATTTGAAACATAGCTGTAATTAAACCAGTTCTTGATTTTGATAAATAATAAGTAGTTGTACCATCATTATTATGATGAGCAGTACCAAATCTTCTTAAAAAATCTGGTTGAGATTCAAAACCACCGATAGTACCAGAATCCCATCCTGAAATATAACCACCAAAACCGACCATGAAACATAGAATACAGACACCCCAATTAGTGCCTGAAGGAGCTGGAGGAGCTTGGCCCAAAGCTTTTAACTTTCTTTCCATATCTTCCATTGACCCATCATCATATTCTACTTCATTACCATTTATGATATCACTATCTAAACTCTTCTTAGGGCTTGAAGAAAGGATTGATCTTTCATCTGGAGTAACAGAAGAATGATATGATCCTTCAATATCAATATCTGCTGCCCCAATTGCTTTTGTTTTCTTACTAGATTGAATCGATACCGATTCAATATCAGACATTTCGTATATAATAAATATTAATTTTCTTTGTTGATGTATTATTAGGAAGAGACTAAGAAAAGATTTATTATAAGAACAAACTTTGAGAAAGATCTTTCAATTAGAAAAATAGGGCTCTTTAAATAGTTATTTTTTTGTTGGAGTTTTTGAAATGATCCAACTTCATATAATGAGTAAATTAATATCCCCACATATTATTTGCTGGGTACCCAAATACCTGCTAAAATATATAAATAGCAATATTAGGAAAGTTCATATTATTATCATAATAACACGTTGAACGTATATTTACCAAAGCTTTTCGCTTATCCAAAAGCAATAGATGGCTAGAATAGAATAATGCTAAGTAAATGCTTAAGAAACATATACAGCATTCCTCTAAGCGGAAATATTATTTTCTCTTCTGAATTTCTTCTGGGGTTTTCCCCGGAACAATTAAAAGCAAAATCTATAGTAAGCTCCACAATATTCTGAGTATCGTCTTTAATACCTGAACTATTGTCAATATTTGCAAAGCATTACGTGTAAGGTAACTGCCAACAGGAATCATTTAAAGTAGTGACAAAAAAGCCAGTTAAAAGTAATGATTTTAGATAATTTTGATCTAAATGTCAACAACGCCAACGTTCCTAAGAATTGCCTAATTATTTCAAATGGTGACAAAGCTTGTACTCCGATTATCGCAAATTGGAATCACCTTCACGTTTATTTTTAATCTTAATAAGAATGGCTATCCATAGTCACGTTTGAAATGGCCAGCAATATGATTATATTCAATCCCCTATATTTTCTGTTTATCAGAATTCGTCATAAAGGTATTCAAGCTATAGTAGCTTGTCTATTTCATAGGATCATGAGTGCCAGTACTCTGAAGGAATAGATCCCAGATGCGGAAATATCTAACCACGATTATCATGAAGACACGTCTGATATTAACAAAATTGGCTATTCGTTTGGGGAAATTGTTATTCTATTCTTCATTTACAAAATATGTCGGAGATAATTATTAGTCTAGTTCGGCGACGGTTAAACCACTTTCAATTGGTTACCTGTCCTGCCGTCAACGTACGTGAAGCTCCGCATGTGGTTAATCCATTGTTCGGTAATCCAAGCGCGTTCACCGCCGAGGCAAAGAACCATGATAGAGCTCTCTTTAACAAGTTGCAATCCAAAGTCTTCCGCCAACCAGTTCCATCTAATATTCGAAGCACTATTATATGTTAACTACTTGGTATATCAACAATTTGACCTTTTCACAGTGGCTAAAGCCGGGGTATTTTCACTAAAGCGATCCGGTGAATCTCATTATTAGGATTTCGCTTGTAACTTCAAATCACAAATTTTTCAATGTTTCACTTAGAAGGCTGAACCTAGTTAGTCCTTCCGCCAAGAACTAAACAGACTTGGCACTTGAGTCAAATGATAAAACAAGTCATCTTGCTGACATATAGAACTCAGTGGGCTTCGCGGAATCAGATATACGTATCCGATGAGGAGCAGATAGACAAAAGCTAGAGATTGTAGTTAGGCAAAACTTCTAGTATCACGTTAGGTACTTCTTCACCTTTTTTAATTGTATAATAAAAAAAACATTGTTTCAATAAGTGTAGGGTATCTTGTGTTGTTTACTTTTTCACTTTGTTGATCTAATAAATTGTTTATCACTGTATATCAGAGAAAGTGTAGATTTTATTCTTCTTTTCACAAAAACCTATGTTTTTACTTCAACTTGGCAAAAATTTCTCTGGTCTCATAAAACTGAAATTATGGAAGAAGGCAAATAGAATGTCAAAAAATAGGGATAACTTAGCAAAAATAATGAATTAATTATGAAATTGTTAAGAATTGATGAATAAAACCAGTTTAAATTCATAGTGCTTTTACAAAATATTATCGAATATAACTACCAGACCTTTGTTTTATCTTAAATGATATCCGAGTTGGCATTGTTGCCAATCAGTTTTTACGTCAATTGATAATTAAAAGTGTGTAATAGTGATATAACATCATTTTGAAGTAATTCAATTAGTAGGTTATAGGAGTATATGAAATATATTAAATCTAAGCAATGTAAACGATAGCTTATATCAATTGTTTCAATTTTCTCATGTATATATATATGTGTGTGTGTGTGAAAAACTCTTAAAAAAATGTATGTGTAAATCGGATTATATCGCTCATTAATAATGCGCTAAGGGGGTAAAATGGATATCCTGGGTTAAAAATACCCCAGATAGTAGCTAGTAGTTTTGGTAAATTTAGATCTTCACTATATCAATTTATTTTATAATTAATTATCTAAAAGGAGATCTCTAAAAGTTCTTAGAAAATCGGTGTTTAATCCGAAGGTTCTTCTCTAAAGAGGAAATGAGACATAAAAGAAAAGAATATATTATTAATACTGGTTTAGCATCAATCAAAATTTGGTAAAGTAATCAAATAGGAATTGATATTCAATTGTTGTTGTTTTATAGTTTAATTGTAGTTTTTTTTCTAATAAATCTATTTATGTTGGTATGAATAATTTATAAATGTTGCAAAAAAGTAGTTACATAATTGACATCTTGGAATGATAATAATAATAAAAATGATCGTTAAATGATGAATTGAGTTATGCATATCTTTTACGATAGCTAATAGCAATAAAAAAATTGAAGGAAAAAAATGAGAAAAATATTAATTGGTAACAGAACATAGTATTCCAAAGTATTCTAAGAGTAGAATGCATGGAATAAAAAAAAATAAAAAAAGAAGGGGAGAATTGTAATTCAGATGTAATAAAAAATTGGGATAGAATAGAAAGGAGTAGCAAGGAAAAATCAGGTAGCAAAATGATAATAATAATAATAAAAGATGGAAGAGAGGAAATGTGGAGGAAAATAATAAATAAAAATGAGATTTTAAAGTGAAGAAAATGTTCTGATGATGTTACCATTAATTTAATAGAGTGAAAAAAGAGAAAGAGAGAGAAATAAGATGTTTATTATAATAATTTATGTGATTAGAAAACATGAAAGGGGAGTGGAGTGAAAAAAAATAAAAAGAGTTCATCAAAATGAATATTTAAAGAAATGTTGAAATTTCACATTTTTTTAAAAATTATGCATATATTGTATTTATTATTTTGATTAAAAAATATAATACATTTTTTTTAAGTGGAAGTAATTCTATCAGATTACATGAATCTCTTCCATGCTGGTTTGTCATCCTTAGCTAAAGCTTCAGCATCGTAGCCCTTACCTCTTTCAGAAGGTGGGACCCAACTAGATGATTTCCATGGTAAAGTACCTTCTAACCACATAATATCAACATCTTCTAATTGTAAACCCTTAGTTTCTGGGACGAAGAAGAAGACGTAGAAGAATGCAAAGACTAAACAACCCATGAAAACGTAACCGTAAGCGAATCTAATAGAACCAGAGATGAATGGAGTGAAGAAACCAATACAGAAATTCCATAATTGATTAGAGACAGTAGCTAAAGCCATACCCTTGTTCTTAACTCTTAATGGGAAAGATTCAGAGATAATAACGAAAGCGATTGGAGCCCAAGAGGTAGCGAAACAGAATAAGAAGAAACATGAGAAGACAATCATACAGTTACCGGCCCCTTGAGAAGTTTTACCAGCTTTGTAACCATCTGGCCATAATCTTGTAACACCGACAGAGGCGAAAATACACATACAACAAGTCATACCAGCGGCACCTAATAATAAACATCTTCTTCTACCTAATCTGTCAACGAAGAATAACGCAATACAAGTAGAGAAAAAGTTAACAGTACCGAAGACAACAGCAGCTTCATAACCATCTTGAATACCGACAGATTTGAAAATCAAAGTACCATAGTAGAAGAAATAGTTAGCACCGGTTAATTGTTGTAAAGCCATAATGACAATACCCATAATAACTCTTTGTAAAATTTTCTTTTTAGTATCGAATAAATCACCCCAAGAAGCTTCACCTTCAATTTGTTGTCTTTCAACAGCGATTTTAATTTCATCTAAATCCCATAAGACTAAAGCATCTTCAGTAGAGACACCATTAGATCTAGCGATAGATCTCTTAGCTTCTTCAATTTGACCCTTTTGAACTAAAAATCTTGGAGATTCTGGGACTAAAGTCATAGCAACACACATCATAGTACACCAAGCGAATTGTAAACCTAAACCAATTCTCCAAGATCTTGAATCATGGTAACCTTTGGTACCGAATTCAGTACAGTCACCTAAGAAGATACCTAAAGTGGTCATCAATTGATAACAAGAGACCATAGCACCTCTAGTTTTCTTTGGAGAGACTTCAGAGATTAGCATTGGGGATAAGACAGCGATAACACCACAACCCCAACCAGCAACGATTCTACCGATCATATATTGATACCAGTAGTGTAAAGAACCGATTTGAATAATAACACCAGCCATAAAGATACAAGAAGCGACAGATAAACCGATACGACGACCATAGATATCACCGATTCTACCTAAAGTGACAGAACCACAAGCTTGACCGATGTTAAACATGGCAGTTAATAAACCAGTTCTAACTTTAGATAAATAATAAGTATCATTACCATCAATAGTTTTCTTAGTACCGAATCTTTTTAAGAAATCCTTTGAAGATTCGAAACCACCAATAGTACCAGAATCCCAACCTGAGATATAACCACCAAAAGCGATCATTAAACATAACATACAAATACCATAGTTAATACCGGTTGGAGAAGGTGGAGGAGTTCTTTTAACATCTTCATCTAATTCTTCCAACTCATCTTGTTGTTCTTTAGTAATAAATGATTTCTTTTCAGAAGATTCACTGCTATAAGAAGCAGTATCATTAAATTCTTGTTTTTCGACTTCTCTTTCAGTTGAGGTGTCGGACATTTTGAGTTTATGTTATTTCTATATAGATGTGTCTTTATTATTAAAATAAAAAATAAAAGAAACAAAAAAACTACCCCAACTTAATTTCAAATGAATATTAATATATCCATTTCTTTTATATATCCATTGAAACTACAAACTTGGCCAAGTAAAAACTAAGAGTATTGTCGGCAGATAGATTACATCATGTTATTAGATATCCCAGACAAGTCAACAAATGAAGAAAGTACTTACTGCAACTCTTTCTTAGTAAACCAGTAGTATATCGAATAAAAAAATTTGGTGTTTTTTTGTCCCTCTAGTAACTAATGACGTTTGGTGAAATTTTTCACATTGGAGTTGCTCGGATAAACTCTGCTACTGGTATTTCTGGGGCAACAATACGCGATGAGAACGCTTTGTCTTTGTTGTTCCACGTAAATCGCACGGGATCTGGTCTACTGCGGGAATTTGCGAGATAAGAGTTCCGGACTGAAAGTTTTTCCCGGCAAGAATGGCTTTGTCCATGGAAAACTAGTTTCTTTTAGAGGAATTCCGGTTCTTCTAGAGGGAAGAAAGACCCAAGACTTCTATTGGTAAGACGATCTGTTACCAGAAAGGGGGATAATTGTAAGATATAGAGGCCATCGGCCAGTATTAGTGTTAATAGTGGTAGAGGGTACTGTGGCTAAGATGCGGAAGCAAGAGATTGGGTTGTGGTGCCTTGTGCAAAGGACAGAAGAACAGACAGAGTTACGGAGTTAGAAACACTATAGTTTGTTAGTTGTACTTCCCATGTGAAGGTGATTAAGTTATATAGTGTGGGGGAGGACAGTATCTTGATAGCGAATAGTTTTTCCGTGATTTGAGTGTAATACGTCATGTTTGATCTTATGTATAGTATCTATTGGTTTCAACGGTATATATAGATGGGCAGCACCCCATACACACCAAATTAAGATATATCGGTACGGTGTTATTATCTAGCTCTTGAACCTTAATTAAAGTTTTTTTAGCATCTATATACGTATGAACCCGTGTTTATGTATTTATGTTGTTATAGTATCTTGAATTAGCACTTTCAAAGCTTATTCTTATGTATATTATTTAGTTTATCTTACTCAAATCAGTATGAAAGTACTTTATCTTTTTCTAAATAAAAAGCACCTATTATTATTTTTTATTTATAACTATATATATTATCCTAAAATGGCAACTAATATTAATGCACATAATCTATTAAAATTTTCAGTCTGTCATTCACGATGGGATTTCTTATACTTTTAAAGAAAAATGTAAAAATGTTGCTAAAGGTGAAACTAATTCAATTAATGACGGTGGGACAAAAGGTAATGTAGATTATACTACTATGTTTAACATGTTTATGAATATGGAACAAATGTTTCAAGCTGGGGTCCATACTCTATACCATTAAACAATTCTGCTAACTCTTCAACTAGTTCATTCAAGTCCACTTCACCATATTTCTCTAACACTGGTTCTTCCGTTGGTATTCAGTCACTCACTCCAATGAATGTTAGTCACGACTTGTATACAATTGCAAAACAAGCTGACTTTGATCGCGGGATCGCCACTTTCACAAACCATCTTTTGAAGAAAGGTATGAAGTATATCGTATCTAATCCTGATAATATCACTATTTCTCAACATATATATATCATTGATACATTCAAGATTTATGTCTATCCTCAAGCACGCCCATCATGGTGTTGGCTTCAATAGTAGCAATTTGACTAGAGATAGAACAACAAGAGAAAATAGGAGAATAAGCTGTAGGTAAGCGTAAATTAATAGTGTAGAATTTCTATTATAAATCTCGGATATTTCTTTTATATATGACAATTATGTAGAGATAAATAAAATTAAAAAAATAGATGCGACAAGCATGCATTTATATACGAATAATGTGCAGAGCAGATGTGCGGTGAGGTGAGCTAAAGGAAGAAGGTGCTATATTTCCTGGTTAAGTAATACAATAACATGGTGATAGAAATAATGGCAGAATACGCGTCATCCTATTCGTGACGCGTGTCAGGATGCGCGGTAGGTGCTTGAGGTTTGAAGGTGTGTATTAGACGTAGGGTCCAAGAAAGTAATACTTGGTTCCAAGTCAACAATGGTTTCAAACCAAAATTGATCGTGACATAATCGACGTATTCGGCGCTATCTCTACTGCTATCATCAAACAAGCTAAGATTAACAAAGTTTCCAACAACGATCTCATCTTGCAGTATCTTAAACTTAAGTTTGAACCTAAAAATCCCGTTTTATTTAAAAATGAAGCCATTGGTTTGTTTAACAAACTACAACAGGCCAAATACACTGAAGATATAATTTGTAACAAGATCATAGATAGTTTACCTAGCCAATACACCTCTGTAATTACTGAACACAAAACAAATAATTACACGTTAAAACAGCTGTTGAATGCCCTAGATGCCCGTAACGACGAACCACAGAGACAAAAGCGAGTTGATTCTACCATTAAGTCTACCTTCTAGCAGTTATATTAAAAAATTCATTCTTTCTTCTACTTCAAAACCTAAGTATAAGTTTCCTTCCATTAAGTCTAAGGCTAACTTAGCATCAAATGTTGACACCATAAATTATCTACTATTAGCTAGATTAGCTCTCATTAGTCGATGCCTTCAAATTATCCCTCTGAACAGTAATACTTTCTATTATACTAATCCTATTTCTTCTCCTAAAGTTTATTCGATGCAATTAATAAATAATTTATGTGGTCATATTAACATCCGTGATATCAAGAAAAATATAAAGTTAGGTCAATTAGCCGGTATCAAATCATCAATGATCAACTGTAAAAGAATTGATAAGTTTCAATGTGTCGATTGTTTACAAGGTAAAGCTCGTAACTGCTACTAAAACCAATATGGTCCATTTTAATACATTCATACTGATTTGTTCGGTCCTGTTTCTGGTATGTCAGTAGCCTATCCATCTTATTTTATTGCTTTCACAGATGAATATACTCGTTTCCGTTGGGTATATCATCTTCTTAAAAAAGATGCCCTTATTATTTTACTTGCTTTCACACTCTACTTTATCTAATCAGAAATCAATTCAAGGCTAACATTTTATGTTTCCATATGGATAGAGGTTCCGAATACACAAATTCAACCATCAAGGAATTCTTCCTTCACCATGGTATTACACCTGTCTACACAACAACTAATGATTCCGCTGCTAACGGTGTTGCTGAACGTACCAACTTGGTACTACTAAACGATTGTCGCACTTTGTTACAATCATCACATCTTTCAAGATATTTATGGTTCTACGCAGTTCAATTTTCCACTATTATGAGAAATGCCTATTGCTTACACTGGTTTAGATATTAGTACTGATCTATTGGGCCCAGTTTCTGGTATGTCAGTCGCTTATACAACCTATTTTATCGCTTTTACTGATGAATATACTCGTTTTCGCTGTGTTTATATCTTCTTCTTAAAAAGAATGCCACTATTATTTAACTTACCTTCGATATATTATTTTATGTTTCCACATGGATCGAATTTCTGAATATACCAGCTCTTCAATTAAGGAATTTTTTCGTCACAACTGTATATCTTTTGTATAACTAATGATTCGGCTTTCTAATGGCATTGCTGAGCGTACCAATCTCGTATACTGAGGGACTATCTTTCATTGCGGTATTCTAATTATTTTACCAATTCATATGGTATTACGTGGAATGCTTACTACAACAAGGTCATTAATGATTTTCTTGTTGTTCATGCTAGTGACAGGCTGAAAAATCTGCTAGTTAATGTACATTATTGTTGGGTGCCATTTCAGGATGGCCTTAAGATAAAAAAAATAATAGATGATTAAAAAGAGACGTACATTTTTACTGAGTTAAGTAAAAACCAAGATAAAAAAATATACATAAAAACTAATAGATTTTTCAATTTATCTGGGTTTCTACTTCATTTATAAGAAAAAAATATCGAATTATTGGATAAACAAAATATCAATGAAATAATTTCAAAACAGGAATATTATAACCGTTCAACGTTGTTTGTTGCGCTGTCATTTCACAGTTTTTTCAAGTACGTATTAGCTAATAGCATATATAAGAGATTGTTGCTGGGTACAGGTTTTAATATTATTACTAATCTTACGTTTTTAAACAGAACAACAATGATACTACAATTGGTCGCGCTTATAGTTAATTTAGAAGAACATTGCATGCATTTACGTTGTGTATTATGGCATTCGAAAGATAGCAACTTAATAGCAAAAGCACAAACATCAGCTATGTTCCTAGAGAAAGTATCCGCAACTAAGTTCTGTGGACCTGGAAAGTACTCCAAACCAAATGAAGCTGTTTTACATTGATTAAACCATGATTTTCTCTTCCATATAGACTCAATAATTTGTCGACTAATTTGTGAACAATGTGGAATAAATCTTCGATAATAGTTAATAGTTTCTAAAAATCCTTGTACATCTTTAACAATTTTCGCATTGTGGAATATTTTGGATTACTTCACATTTTGACTGAATCGGTTCAATTCTATTAGCACTAATATTGTGCCCTAATAAGAAATCTACTGGAGCTTTTAAGAAGTGGCATTTCTTCTTTTTTTTTATTCGGTTGTGTGATCCTCTAAACGGCCTAATACCACTCGTAAATATGTTATAATGTCCTTCTGAATAAACCTTAAGCGCTACCAATTGTAGTAGATCGTTACTGTGTGCTGGTTTTCAATAGAAGCGATAATAAAGTTATGCAATGTGTATATAAAAAACTAATTGGGTTTTTATTCAATCAGATATTTTTATATCTATTCGGCCTGGGCTGGCAGCTTATTATTAATATTGTTAGTATCATGAGAATTAATCTTTTTATTTGAAAAGTTATTGAAAGTGATTATCTTTATTAAACTTCTTACTGAGTTATCTAATGCAAAAAAAATATAAAGTATATGTGAAGTAAATGCTTATTCTAACCGAAATAATGCGTGGCTTTGTATCTAAGTTATAAATGCAAACAGTGTAAACTTAATTTACCCTAAAATTATCAATAATGGATATTTGGCAATAAAAAATGTTCATTCACATCTTAATTAAGTGTTTATTTTCTTATAACCGCGATCACAGTATATACATTTGTAAGGCGTTTAACTATTTGTGAATAATATATATCAATATCATGAATATTAACGTAGCTTTAATTAATTTAAACTATTTTTATATCCTGTTTTGTCTTGACACTTCATTTCCAATAATATATACAGTTTATCCATTTATTAATTTAAATAGACACTAACTTACTTTTTTCTTCTCTTATTATTTATATTTTATTTCATTTTTTTAAGATTTGTATAATATTAATTAACTTTAAAAAATAAATTTTTTTAAAATTTAGATAAACAATAAA
Source organism: Yueomyces sinensis (assembly GCA_030581855.1). Lineage (NCBI taxonomy): Eukaryota > Fungi > Ascomycota > Saccharomycetes > Saccharomycetales > Saccharomycetaceae > Yueomyces > Yueomyces sinensis. The sequence continues at coordinate 124,803 of JAKTVU010000019.1, forward strand.
TTCCCTGATACGGATTATTACTACATAGGGTAATTATGTTTCGTTTTAAATAATATTAAATAGACTTAACAATACGAATAAAATACCTTTCAAATTGAAAAATAATAATAATTAATATTACATAATAATAATAAAAGAGTTAAATGTATATATATTAGTACCTTTTCTTTTATTTTATAAATAAATAGGAGAAAGAAAAAAAAAAAAAAGTAATAAATTTTAATGATTATCTCAATTACAAGAAAAAATTGAGAAAAGTTTTGATTAAATGATGGCAAAATTGATAAATGAAACAAATAAAACTAAATAATAAAAGAGGATATTAATGCAGTAAAAAAAATAATATGCAAACTATAAAGAAATAGGTATTTTCTTCTTTACTAGTGATTGTCATCGTATTGTCGTATTTTCATTACAAATATAGTGGGTATTAAATTTGTTGTTACATTTGAAATAATAATAAAAATCATTAACTTATTATTATTATTTTTGTACTTCATCCTTATCATCTGTAGCATTCTCTAATAAAGCATCAACTTCAGAAATATACGTAATTTCAGCCCAACCAAAACCTACTTCTTTCTCTTGACCTGGAACATTTAATGAGAAATTTTTGTTATCAGAATATGTATAAATATATGGTTTAGTACCGACAACACCAGATACAATATTTTTAACAAATTGTGGAATTTCATTCATAACATCAACTCTTTCAACCATTGTAGATAAATTAATATCAGCTGTAGCTCTAAATGGGAATTTTTCTGAATCTATATCATATTTATTAAATTTATTATCATGAGCTGGTAAAGTTTTAGAAGTAATATCATTAACCTTTTTATTCTTTCTGTGGCTAATAATTTCAGTACCTTTTGCTTCTTGAGTTTCTTTATGAAGTTTTAATACTTCATCAGATACTTCTTTATCATTTAATGTAGATGGGAAACCATTAAACTCTAAATGTGCCTTTTCTGGGACACTCCAACCAATATCATCTACATGAGTGTTTAAATGTTCATATTTATTATCTATCGTCATTGATAAAATATTATTATCATCAGCAACGATACCAATTGATACGACTGTATTATCATATGATTTAGGGGTTGTAAATTCCATATACACAGCAGAATGTTTTTTACCTTGAAAACCTAAGAAATTCCAAGATCTAGCTGCATGATGAGGTTTCATACCTTGACAAGCCATAATGAATAAACACATACCTGGTTTCTCTTTTGTAAAAGTTACAGTAAATTCTTTAGCTTTCTCCTTAGTGATACCATTTGCTGGATCTAAATCAGGTCTAACTATTATAGTACCAGTAACATGATTTCTTGGCCAAAATAAATGTCTCATAGTACCCCATGGGACTTCAACGTTGTCACCGAAATAAGTGGTTGGATCATCACCTAATTTACAACCTGGAGCCAATCTTGTACAAAAAATATCAACTTCAGATTTTGGACATACTTTTGATACAAAATGGTATTGATTTGTTTCTTTATTCAATTCAACAGATAAATCATCAGCGTAGAAATTAGTACCATCTATATTAAAATTTTCTAATTTAGTAGAAGTCCAAAGATTTAATTTATCAGGGTTATTACAATCAAACATTCTAAAGGTAAATTGGGCAGTAATATGTAGACCGATGACATTTGAATGAATAATTTGAGCAAAACCAACGATCCCTTTATTTAAATCATAGTAATAAAATGTAACAGTTTCAACATTTGTATGATTTGGACGTAACCAACATAAATCCTTTCTTGTGACTTCTTTATATGGCTGTTGTCTATTTTGTCTAACTCTATCAGTACATGAATGAATATATTCTTTACCATATTCTGGTTCAGCAATACCAACGGCAGCTGATAAACCACCTTGAATCCACTTCAACATTTTTTTTATGTGTATGTGATGACTTTTAATTAATCAATTAACTTAAAAAGAACAAACAAAGTTCTAATGATATAATAACAATTGCTTTAATTTGATTCAGATAACCAACAATATATATAGGGATAGCAATAAAATGGTATTTTTCTTTCTATAAAAACACCTCTAATCTAATTTACTATAGGCACCTCCTATATTTGTCTCGTCCTTATACCGTGTGATATGAAAACAAGAAGAATTCCAATAAAAAACCCAATAAATAAAAACTTAATTAAAAAAGACTAAATAATAGATAAAATTGAATTATATATAACAACAAACCTACTGATCCCTCAAAATATTACTATTCTACTCTTCTTGCCCTCCCTCATTGATGTGGAGGATTGATGGCATGCTTGTTCGCTGTTGTTTTTTGTTTGAGTATCCGTATCGTGAGATCAGTCGTTTATGGCGGTCGAGATCTGTCAACAGTGCCAGGTCACTATCCACGACTCCAAAGCTTATAAGCATATACACTCTAATATTATATAGCTATTAATGTCAAGTATTTGGCAACTTTAATTGTGGATATTTGACTAAATGTATGCATTTGTTTCTAGTTTAATGTCTATGCTGGAGTTGGGTGCTTTTAACTGTCTCCGGTTTGTTTACAAGGGAGGTGCACGCTTTTACCTCACTTTCACTTTTAATATTTTGTCTGTTCTCCATGGAAGAAATACAGGCGACTCTGAGTACAATACCCTTACTTGTTGCAAGCAGTAAGTTGCCTGTAGAATCAACCAAGCCCCCCGCTTCATAGATTCTTTCTATCAACTAGCAAGAATGCAGCGAGAATGTGGGTTTAGCTAATTTCCTCTCAGTCTGGGAGACAAGGCCGGCTTTGTAAAGAGTGGCCAGAAATAGGCTGTTACAGTAAATAAAAATATATATACATACATGGCTCAACAGAGTATTGCCGTGTAGATTACATTAATATATTAGAATTGTACATAATTTTGGTGCATGTGCTCATGGGCATTGGATAACGATGTACCAGCCTTCACATAATCTTTCTTCATTATCTTATTTTTAACTTTATCCTTGACATTCCTTACATAAGTTTCCTTGCTTTCGATTCTTTGCATATTGGAATCTTCATATAGAATATGAGGCATGATTTGAGAGTAATACCTATCTATACCTGGCCTTAACAAAGATACTGGTATGAAATCTTTTGACATGACATTGCACCAATGCCTTATCATATTTCTTGCTTTTTGATTAATTTCTGTATCTAACTCAGGTAATGTACATTGTTCAAGCACTAATTGATTAGGTGGTAAATTTGTTCCAAGTAGATCTTGAATCAACATGCTATTTGTACGTTCATTTAACCATAAGTATATTCTTTCACCAACATTTATTAAATAACAACCACCATCGGTAAAAAATACCTGTCCATTTGACACTGATAAATTATCTACACAATCCGGTACAATATTCAATAATGTTCCATCTGCATCAAATACTGTTAAATCGTCATTTTCCATTGGAACATGTAATGGAATTATTTGTGGACATAATTTAAATAATAATTGGTTACTTGGCAAAGTTAAGAAATTTATTAAATCATATATTCTATCATTACCTCTGGTTGATTGTACTGGAACTTTTAATAATTCGGTTTTGACAAATGATAAAATATAATCTGGTAATGAAGAAATACATTTAGGTAAAGTGTTAATACTACTTTCACCACTATGGCCAGATACTAACCCAAAAAATTGTGTTAGCATATTAGTTAATGGTTCATCAACACGCTCTCTTACTTTTGCAACAGCCCATTTCTTAATTTGTGAATAAATTGCATCTTTTAAAATTAAATTTAAAACTATATGTTGATTACAATTTTTGAAAATATCACCTATGGCAGTGGCTACTGTGCTATTTGTATTCAATGAACGGATCTTCCTAACACCATGAATATCTGTGTAAAGTAATGAAGCTTGAATGAAAACATTAGTTCCTGGCTTTAATTTATCATCATATTTTAATGCAATATCTAAATTTGTATCCTTGGATAATGCTGCAATTCTTGGATCAGCTGATGATGCATCATTAGTATAGTATTTAGAAACAGATATACCATTTGATGTTCTAACTTTTAATAAACATTGATAACCAGTCATACTACGAACATCATGAACCATTTCGCTAATAACTGTTTTAAAATCGTCATTACCAAAGGAAGGATGATAATGGAATTTACCTTGTGTGACCAATGAAGGGTAACTTATTGAGACCATATCAATAAAACGAGCATTTAGAACATAAGTATCCACTGAGATAAAGGAATTTAATAGGCCATTTCCAAGTTTCTTATAAAAGTCATTTTCACAAATCAAAGAGTTCTTTAAATTATTATCTCTTACAATAGATAAATTACCATTTCCACAATTTGGTTTAGAATTAACAAAAGAAATAATCTTACCACCTTGATTCATTGTTAAAGATTCCATTGCAAATTTAGCAAAATTTAAAGCAGAACCATAACAATTATCGGTCAATATACCTAATTCAGTTTTATCTAACATATCAAATAATTTATCTAAAGTTAATTGTATTATTTCCATAGACTCATTAGGGTCTACAAAAAAATCTTTAGAAAGTGGTAAATATGGGTCAGTGATATCTGTAATTAAAACTTCAGATAATTTGTCTTGTGCTGCTGATAATTTGTAAAATCTAATGTATTTGTCGTAACCCATAATAGCAATTCTACATTTTTTTTGTTCTTCTGCAATTACATTAATGGCATTTCTACATGCTTCGATGAAAGCATATACAGCTTTACCATCTTTAGATGTCAAAGATAAGTCTAATAAAAATATATAATGTAATGGTAATGGATCATGTGGTGTTAAATTATATTGTGGTGGAGCAATGAAATCAACAGTACCATGTCTTAATGGATCAGTTTGATCACTTACATTTGTTTTGACACCACATAGATTACATGATACCGTTGAATCATGATTATATTTAAAAAATGGATTATTATATGCTCTACATCTATTACATCTCAACAGGTAAGAATCAGGTAAAGTAGGTATTCCATTTTTAGGAAGACAATTAGCAAATGGTTGGACAGTTAAACCTAGTGGAATTTTGGTACCATCACGAACGTATTCATCAGAAGGGATCATTCTAGTTGACATATTTATCAAACGAGTATCAGATACACCGGCATCCATTGCATAATGTAGAGTGATTGGAGATGGTGATATATTATACAATTGTCTTCCCACTCCTTGTGTAGTTTGTTCATATGATTTAGTCAAATATTCTGCTTGTTGTGTTAATCTGTTTGTTGCTAATGGAATGTTTTCAGTTGTAACTGAAGAATCGATCGGTGATGCAATGGCTTGTGCAATAGGAGATGTTACAAAAGATGGGACTTCAGCTAAACTAGAATTCGAAGGAAATTGACCATTTAGATTAGATGCTATACTATTTGAAGCGATGTTATGAAATGCTCTAGCAGGCCTTTTCTTCTTTGTGTGAGTTATAGTTTGATGTGAGAGATTATCCAATGAAAGGGATGAGACACTGGAAGAAAGTTCATTCATTTTTAAAAGAATAAAGAGTTCTACTTCTCTTATAATGGTATATATTCCAAAAAAGAAAAGGTTACCAAATAATACTATTATAAAAATTACGTTGATCTGACTAGCTATTTTATTATTTTAGATATAGCTCATTATTTAATCGTGAGATCTTCGGGCGTTCAAAAACACCAAAAGTACACTGCCAAAAAACAAAAAAGAGCCAGATCAAGACCATTATGACACATGAAACACTTTTTTTTAAAGGCTTATCAAGGTTTAATTGAATATCAAGCCAAGAAAAAATTAAAATAAAAAAATAGAGAAAATTGTTGTTATTAAAAACAGAATCGATTAAGAAGGTGTTATGGGATAACAAGAAGCGACAATAAGGTTTTTTTTTTTCAAACGATTGTTGATTCATCTTTCCAATGCAATTTGGTTTAATATTATTGAATTAGTAAATTTATCAAACACATATGAATAAATATTGTATATAAAATAAAATAAATTTAAGCTTTATTAGTTTTTCTTGTAAAATATTTAATTTTTTTGATATTTTAAAATATAGAAAAAAATAATAGAATAATTTTTTAAATACAGAGTATATAGATATTAAAAAGAATATGCATATTAATGGAATTTATTAAAAAGCTAGATAATGCAATATTAGAAATAATTTTTTAAACTATAAAAAAATAATAGAAAACAATACCGATATGTACAAATACAGAATATATTCTATTATTTCACTATTCAAGATACTTTTTAAAAGTTACAAAGATTTAATAATAAATTTAAGGATACATAGATGGGAAAATATAAACTATAAAATTGATGAGATTAACACAAAAAATAATAAAAAGCGAAGTAAAAAATGAAATAAATTACATCACTTGAGGGATCACCTAGTTTATTAGGAAATATTTTATTTTTTATATCATTGCTACATTATTTGAAAGTCAAAGAAAAACATATATATACAATACAATTCCCATAAAGAGTAATCCAATGAGACTTAATTTAAATTAAATTTATATTATAATTTTAAAATCATGAAATATGCAAGATAATCCTACGTAATTCAAAGAATAAATGACAAAATAAAAATTTGATCACCTGATATTCACAACTCAATGTGGATACCACATATTTTCGGGTTCTTCAGAAATTGCTTTGGTAGCTCAGTCGGAAGAGCGTCAGTCTCATAATCTGAAGGTCGAGAGTTCGAACCTCCCCCAGAGCATTATTTATTTTTATTTTTTGACGCGGTAGAAATCACTTTATACGACACGTTATTTTTACTATCTTATTACTATGGTAAAGTATTCTTTTTATTTAATTGGATATCTATAATTCACAATTAACGAATTACTTTTTATTTCACCCACTCATTTTTTTAAGAATAAAAACCAATATGTAATTATATAAAATTTTTTTTTTTCAGTTTTATTGGCGCTTACCACCAATCTTGGAATAATGATATTCAAATTAAATAAGAAAAAACAGTTATAAAACAGATAGAATTGCAACTTGCTCATATTGCTTCAATATCTCTAATATTTCTGTCATTATTAAATAATTTTTTTATTTTTTTTAAAAATATTAAAGCTGTATACCTAATGTGGAAAACGTTCACGTGATTTGAATTTTTCATAGTCTAAGATGTTTTTTCGCATCTTCTCATCTTTCACAGATGTGCACATATAATAAAGTGTTTAATAAATAGTTGTATATTGAAAAATTTAGACTTACATGTATTTAGAAGAAGGAATCAAATCAAATACTGTTCAATTGAGAAAGGGTGGATAGCACTGATAATTTAACTTTTAATATTTTTATTCGTGAACACCAAAAATATTTTTCAATTGACAATTATTTGATATACTGTACCAATATAAGTTTTACTTTTTTTTTTGATATAAAGTACAATCCTACAACTTCAATAAATATTATTGGTTTAATTCATATCCAAAAATGTCTTTAGATCAAGAAGTAGAACAATTTGTTGCCAGGTTCACTGATTCAAGTGCTACCCTAGAAAAAAAATGCAATATCTTATCAGAAAGTTATGATATTATGGAACTTCTTGATTCTTCAGAAGATTATAATAAATTTCTTAAAACATTCATTCCTTTACTACTTGAAGAATTGAAAAATAATAATATTTCATTTGATTCCAATTCATTCGAACACAAATTAAGAAACTCAATTTTAGATTTATTAGAAAGATGTGTCATGAATCAAGTTTTTGAACCTTATGTTCAACCTATCTTAGAGGTTTTACTAGATATTTTACCAAAGGAAAATGAAATCAATGGTGTTCTATGTATTAAAGTGCTGACTGCACTATATAGATCATATAAGAGCACATTACAAAATAGAGTTGAAGAATTCATTCAAATTATCATTCAAATTTATAAAAATATTCCTCAATTAATGAAAGAATTGTTTGAAATGGACATTGATTCGATACCAAATGATGAAAATAAAGCTCTATCAGATATGGAAAATGAATCACCTGTAAATGACCTATTTTCTACTGACTCAATGAATGAAAACTTAGAAACTTCACCTTTAGAATCATTGAAGCAACAAGACGAAAATTTACAAAATGATGATTCATCATTATCCAACTCTACTTCTTCAAACCAATTACGTCCTGTTATGATTTCATGTAAAATTTTAGCAGAATGTCCTATTACAATGGTTACATTATATTCTTCTTACAAAAAATTAAGTGGATCTTCATTACCACAATTTGCTCCAGTTGTAATTAATCTTCTAAACATGCAAGTTGAAAAACAAAAAGAAGCAAGAGCTTTATCTGAATCTCAAGGTAAAAGATTTATTTCAGTTTCTCCAGACATTAAAAATAGAGCTACATATTGTGATTTCATTTTATCTCAAATTAAAGCAGTTTCCTTCTTAGCATATGTATTTATTCGTGGTTATGCTTCTGATTTTTTACAAGATTATGTTAATTATGTCCCAGATTTAATAATAAGATTATTACAAGATTGTCCTTCAGAATTATCTACAGCTAGAAAAGAATTACTTCATGCTACTCGACATATACTTTCGACAAAATATAAGAAACTATTCTTACCTAAATTACCATATTTATTTGATCAAAAAGTTCTAATAGGTACAGGCTTCACAGCTCATGAAACATTACGTCCTTTAGCATATAGTACAGTAGCTGATTTTATTCATAATGTTAGAACAGAGTTAGAATTAGATGATATAGAGAAGACTATTAAATTATATTCATCATACCTTCTTGATCCAACACTAGCATTGACTGTACAAATTATGAGTGCTAAACTTTTATTAAATTTAGTTGAAAGAATTTTGAAACTAGGGAAAGAAAAACAACAGGAAGCTCCAAGAGCCAAAAATTTATTAATGACTATCATAGAAGCATATACAAATAGATGCAAAATGTTAAATAGACAATACAATTTTATAATGAAAGCTCACAAAAAATATGAGAAGAAAAAAGAAGAGAAAAATTCTAAATTCCGTGACTCAATTGTAATGGATGATGACGACTCAGATAAATTTATAGAAGATATTATCAGCTTCAAAGATGAAGCTAAGTCAAAACTTGCATCTTTGACACCTATAACTAATATTAAACAAGTTAATAATAACACGATCGGAAGTAATTCAACAACGGATACCATTCAAGTTGATTCTACAAATAATACAACACTTCCTCCTTCAATTGATGAAACCCATAATGATACAGAAACTACTGCAAATGATGATAAAATGGAAATAGATGAAGAATTTAAAGATAATGAACTTGATAAGAATGTGAGTGAAACAAAGGAATATACTAAACTTGATGTATTTGAATTACCAGAACACTTGCCAATCTTAATTGCTCCAATACCTACAGGTGATCCAATTAAGGATGCATTCTATTTATATCGTACACTTATGTCATTTTTAAAGACAATTATTCATGATTTGAAAACTTTTAACCCTCCAGCTACAGAATACACAGTTGCACAACCAAAGTTATGGTCATCTATTTCAAGAGTTTTCTCTTATGAAGAAGTTTTAGTTTTCAAAAGTTTATTCCATGAATGTATCTTAGGTTTACGTTTTTTTGCAAGTAATGAAAATAAGAATAAAACTTTAGAAAAGAAACATTTCGATGTTGCTATACCTAGTTTACCTGTATCCGCAACCAAGGATGGTAGAGAATTAATGGATTATTTGACATTTATGTTTATGCAAATGGATAATTCAACTTTTAATGAAATCATAGAATCCGAAATTGAATTCCTCTATGAATCCATGCTAGAAGATTCTGCATTACTATATATCGCTCAATCATTTTTAACAAGCGAAATAACATCTCCTAATTTTGCAAGTATTCTTCTAAGATTTTTAATTTCTAAATTAAAGGATTTGGGAAATGTCAATTTGACACAATCTAATATATTAATTCGTTTATTCAAACTTTCGTTTATGTCTGTGAATCTTTTTCCAACCATCAACGAACTTGTATTGTTACCTCACCTAAATGATTTAATTTTAAATTGTTTAGAGTACTCTACTTGGGCGGAAGAACCATTGGTTTACTTTTATTTAGTTAGAACTCTTTTCAGAAGTATTGGCGGTGGTAGATTTGAAAATCTTTATAGATCAATTAAACCAATTCTTCATGTTCTTTTAGATTCCCTTAATAGAATGATGCAAACAGCAAGACTCCCACATGAAAGAGAACTTTATGTTGAACTTTGTATTACAGTCCCTGTACGTTTAAGTGTTTTGGCACCTTATCTACCGTACTTGATGAAACCATTAGTATATGCATTACAAGGATATCCAGACTTAATATCACAAGGTCTAAGAACACTTGAACTTTGTATTGATAATTTAACTGCTGAATATTTTGATCCTATAATTGAACCGGTAGTAGAAGATGTGATGAAAACTTTATTTTCCTTATTAAAACCTCAACCATTCAACCATACTATTAGTCATACCACAGCTAGAATTCTTGGTAAATTAGGTGGTAGAAATAGAAAATTTTTAAAATTTTCTTCTGACTTAAAGGTAAGAAGTGAAGTAGAAATAGATCTGAATGCACTTTTTAAAGTAAACGGTATTACAGAATATTTAGAAATTTCGATTACACCAGGTGTAGAATCTGCACTAAATATTTTAGAGAGTTATACTTCAACAAAGGAAATAAAAAAGAGTGCATATGGCTACTTGAACTCAATTTTAAAACTTTTAATAAAAACATCATTTGAATTCCCTGATGATTATCCAAGTGTTTTAGCTAAGACAATTGAATGTATCTCCTCAGATAAACTAGAAATTGCTCCAGATTTTGAAATGGAAAATGCGATCAGCCGCTCTGAATTTAATAATCAAGAACAACTCTTTATCCGTTTACTGGAAGCAACTTTCTATGCAACATCTATTGAAGACCTTAAAGCTGATGCTATCTCCCTTCTTGAAAATATTGTCGATCACTTCTGTCTGCTACAAGTAAATTCAACATTATCATATAGACGTAACCATACAGGCTCATTTACCATTGATTTGAAGCAACCAGAAGTAATGATTAACCCTTCAGTTTTGATTGACGCTATTTCTTTCGCATTAGCTTCCTATCATTCCGCCGTAAGGGAAACTGGTATTATGACCATTAAACGAATTTTTGAAAGAAGTAAATTAATATATTCAGAAGAGCACCTTTACAGATATTCTTTTGTTAATGATTTGTTAAAATCATTTATTCACTGTTGTTATGAGGAACAATTTTTCAATAAAAGAGCTGGTGTTGAAGGTTTGCGCACTTTAATGGAAAGTGTAGGTGTCTCAGATGTCTTAATGAAGAAACTCCAATTTGAGCTTGTTGGTGCATTTTTATTCGTTCTGAAGGATGTTCCAGCTGAAGCTCCTTCCGATATAAAGGCCCTAGCAAATAAACTTTTAATTGATGTTGTAAAGACAACTTATCGTGATATTAAGGAAGAAGATTTGTCTGATAAAACTATCCAAAATACATTGACTGATATTGTTTGTGAATTAAGTAATGCAAATGCTACAGTCAGAACAGCATGTCAAAACTGCTTACTATTAATTAATGAAGAAACCGAGATTCCAGTACCTAAGCTAATGGAGCATTCTAAAAATTTCTTATTGTCACCAATATTTGCAAAACCATTAAGAGCCTTACCATTTTCAATGCAAATTGGTAATGTTGAAGCTATATATTTCTGTTTGAGTTTACCTAACACCTTCTTAAAATTTGATGAAGAATTGTTTAGACTGTTACAAGAAGCAATCGTACTAACTGATGCAGAAGATGAATCATTATCTACAATCCAAAAAGCTACAGAACATAAAACGTCTGAAGAATTAGTCGAATTAAGAGTTGCTTGTATCAATTTATTGGCTCTTGCCCTGAAAAATGAAGATTTTGCTTCAGCTCAACAAGGAAATATTAGAATAAGAATATTAGCTGTATTTTTCAAGTCCATGCTAAAAACCTCTCCAAAGATAATCGAAACTACATACCAAGCTCTAAAACAGGTATTGGAAGAAAATTCAAGGCTACCTAAGGAATTGTTGCAAAATGGTCTAAAACCAATGTTAATGAATCTTTCCGATCATCAGAAACTAACAGTTCCAGGTTTAAAATCATTATCAAGACTGTTGGAATTACTTATTGCATATTTTAAAGTTGAAATTGGTAAAAAGTTGCTGGATCATCTTACTGCTTGGTGTCGGGTAGAAGTTTTAGACACCTTTTTTGGCCAAGATATAAAAGAACAAAGTCCTACAAAGATCATCAGTAGTATTATAAATATTTTCCATTTACTACCTGCACAGGCTGATATGTTTTTAAATGACTTGTTGTTGAAAGTTATGTTATTAGAAAGAAAACTCCGTCTTCAATTAGATTCACCATTTAGACAGCCAGTAGCAAAATATCTAAACAGATTTCATTCCACTGTAATCGAATATTGCAAAAAAAGTATGGCCTTGAGACCACTGGTTATTTTTATGTGTGATATTATCCAACGCCCAGAAGCAAAAGACCTTGCAGATTCGTTTGAGAAGGAAATTGATTCATTTTATGAATACTATATGGCCAATATTCCAACCAACCAGATTCGTGTTGTTAGCTTTTTTGCAAACATGGTTGACCTTGTCGATACACAAGTACGTATTAGAGGTCCCCAGTGGCTGAATGGAAAGAAAGACTTGATTTTTAAATTAAGAGATATGCTGAAGTTAACTCTTGCTACAATCGAGGACAGAACCTTTTACATGGATAATTTACAATTGAATAGAGCAATTGAAATCTTTGAAAGACAATATTTAAACTTCATGAAACTAAATTTGGATGATCATGATCTAGTATTCGACTTTATCAGCTTTATGACCGAAATGAAGCTGCCAATATCTTTCATGTTTAACCAATTCCTTTCAGATCATATCGTATCAACAGACAATGTAGAAGTCCAAAATGAATATGTGAAGAGTGCTATCCGTTATGTTCTTGAACATATATCAGACGATTCATCAATTTTTGTCTTACAAAATATCATTAAAAATACTTTGTTATATGTCTTTACCAATGAAAATTCTTTAGATAGATTTTTCAAGGATAATACTAAACCAGAATGGTTTGAAATCATTGACAGTGATGTTTGGAAAAATTTAAGCAATATGATGACCTCTCAATCCAGTCCTTGCAATGATTTGTTTAAATTTGAATTTTTACAAATTACTGCTATTCTAACCACATGGAATTCAAGCATATTAAATGAATATAAAAAGGATGTAGTTAAGTTTACTTGGCAATTTATTAAGTCAGAGGATGTACTAATTAAACAATCGGCATACTTTACAACAGTTTTGCTTATCACGAAGTATGAATTTCCAATACAGGTTATTACCCAAATATTTGTTGCAATTCTTCGTTGTACCCAGGCAGAAGCTCGCCATCTAGTTAAACAATCATTACATTTATTAGCACCTATTATAGATAATAGAATGAGCAATACTGGCAAAACTAAGAATTGGATTAAATGGATTAAAAGAGTTATGTTTGAGAACAACTCATCACAAAATAACACATTGTATCAGTTTATTATTGAATATAAAGAATTATTTTATGACTCTCGCCAATTGTTTATTCCTAATATTATTCATCATATGAACAAGCTAAATATGACTAGCAACCAATCAACAGAATATCAAACATTGGCAATCGACTTGGCCTCTTTAATATTATACTGGGAAGAAAGACACTACTTAGAAAATGAATCCATTGTTAAAACAAATGATGAAGATAACGATGTACCGATGCCAGACGCAGACCAGCCTGCATCAGAAGAGTTAACAGTTGATAAGGAGAATCCTCAACATCTTAAAGTACCAATGCATCTTCGTGAAACATGTATTACATTTTTAATTCGCTTTGTCTGTGCAAGTAATCATAGAGCTTCCACAACTGAGCTGGGTTTAAGGTCCTTAGATATTTTATCTGGGTTAGTTTCTGACAAGTATTGGTCAAATGTTCATGTTAAGCTATCATACTTCGAAAAGTTCTTGAATCATCAAGATTTTGGTTCAGAAGCCATTGTTTTTTACTGTTTAAACGCTTTAGATGTGTTATATGTCTTTTTTAAAAACAGAACATCTGATTGGATATTAGAAAACTTACACACTATCCAAAATCTTCTTGATAAATGTTTCAAAACAGATCATCAAGATATTCAGGGTGCCCTTCAAAAAGTACTCTTAAGTATTTTAAAGGCAATTAAAACAAAAGCATTGCCACTTGAATCTGAAGAAGAAAATCCTACAAAATCCTTTGTTCAATATCTATCTTCAACAATTTCTCAAGATTTACAAGGTAATAACTCAATTGCAGCTGGTGTAAAACTATTGTGGTCTCTATTTATGGTTTTTCCAAATAGCATAGACTCTTTATTAAGTGCATCTATGAAAACTTTTAGCAAACTGTGTAAAGATCATTTAAGCATGCCTCAACCAAAAGATGCGGTTGCACTAGAAGAAGCAAGAATTACTACCAAAATGTTGGAGAAAATGTTTTTACTTTTGTCAAGTAAAATTGCAGTACTAGGTGATTCCAGACGTCCATTTTTGTCAACTGTCGCTCTTTTGATTGATCGTTCAATGGATCAGAGTTTCTTAAGAAAAATTGTCGCTGTAGCTAAAAAGTGGGTCTTTAATAATGAAATATTTCCAACTGTCAAAGAGAAGGCTGCGATTTTAACAAAGATGCTTGCTTTTGAATTGCGTGGGGAACCATCTTTATCATCCTTATTTTATGAAATCATTTTGGAACTATTTGATAAGAGTAATTTCACAAATAGTGAAATTACAGTTAGGATGGAACAACCATTTTTGATGGGTACTAGAGCTCATGATCCAAAAATCAGAAAAAGATTTATGACTATTCTTGATGAAAGTCTTGAGAGAGATGTAAAAGAGAGATTGTATTATATCTTTAGAGACCAAAACTGGGATTATATATCTGATTACCCTTGGTTAAATCAAGCTTTACAACTTCTTTATGGTGCTTTTGATACAAAAATGGTGTTATCTATAACAAATGGATTTAAGCTTTCATCTTCGAAGTCTTTGAATAATTATTTACCGGAAGACGATTCTGGAAGGGACTACAAGTTATCAGAATCTCTAGATGATTTTGTGAATTCACATTTAGATTCTTTAGAATCAAAATATTCTGTTACTGCCGCAGATATCTTTGAACCTCTAATATCATTATTTTATGAGGACACAGAGACAATTCGCAGAGCTTGGATTAACATTTTCCCTCAAATATATAAATGCATTCCTAGAAATGAGAAATATGGCTTTGCTCGTTCTATCATATCCTTATTATCAAAGAACTTTCATCCAAAGCAGAATGACAACCGCTTAAATGTTATTACAATATTACTAGATTCATTTGGTCTGATCGAAGATTTAGAATTACCTCCACACTTAATCAAATACCTAGCCATAACCTACAATTCATGGTATCAATCTATGAACATCTTAGAGGCTTCCCAAACAAACACTGCTATTGACAATTCAAAAATTATTGAAGCTAACGAAGACGCTTTGTTAGAATTGTATGTGAATTTACAAGAGGAAGATATGTTTTACGGTCTATGGAGAAGAAAGGCAAAGTATACTGAGACCAACGTAGCTTTATCATTTGAACAAATTGGTCTGTATGACAAGGCCTTGCAATTGTATGAGGTGGCACAAGTGAAAGCAAGGAGTGGTTCTCTTCCTTACTCAGATTCCGAATATGCGTTATGGGAAGATAATTGGATTTTGTGTGCAGAAAAATTGCAACATTGGGATATATTGACAGAGCTTGCCAAACATGAAGGTTTCACTGATCTACTTTTAGAATGTGGTTGGAGAGTTGCTGACTGGAATACCGATAGGGAAGCTTTAGAACAATCTGTTAAAAGTGTCATGGATGTTCCGACCCCAAGAAGACAAATGTTTGAAACATTTTTAGCCTTACAGAATTTTGCAGTAACAAGAAAGGGTGATCAAGAGGTCAGGCGATTATGCGATGAAGGTATTCAATTGAGTTTACATAAGTGGTGCTCTTTACCTAGACATTTCACTCCAGCACATAAATGGTTATTACATGGCTTCCAACAATATATCGAATTTCTCGAGGCCACTCAAATGTATGCTAATCTTCACACAACAACAATTCAAAATCTAGATACAAAAGCACAAGATGTTAAGAGAGTACTACAATCATGGCGTGACCGTTTACCAAATATTTGGGACGATGTTAATATGTGGAATGATTTAGTTACCTGGAGACAACATACTTTCCAAGTCATTAACAGTGCATATCTTCCATTGATTCCTGCATTACAACAAGCTAACAGTAACAGCAATATTAATACACATGCTTACAGAGGCTACCATGAAATTGCATGGGTTATCAACAGGTTTGCCCATGTTGCTAGACGCCACAATATGCCAGAAGTGTGTATCAGCCAATTGGCAAGAATCTACACACTACCTAACATTGAAATACAGGAAGCTTTCTTAAAATTACGTGAACAAGCTAAATGTCACTACCAAAATATGAATGAATTAACAACAGGTTTAGACGTCATTAGTAACACAAACCTGGTTTATTTTGGCACCGTTCAAAAGGCTGAGTTTTTCACCTTGAAGGGTATGTTTTTATCTAGATTGAGAGCTTATGATGAAGCAAATCAAGCCTTTGCGACTGCAGTACAAATCGACTTGAATCTAGCAAAGGCTTGGGCTCAATGGGGTTTCTTTAATGATCGTCGTTTGACTGAAGAACCAACTAATATTAGTTTTGCAAGTAATACCATTAGTTGTTATTTACAAGCAGCCGGGCTGTACAAGAACTCGAAAACAAGAAGATTACTATGTAGAATCTTATGGTTGATCGGAATGGATGATGGTACAAATGCAATCTCAAACGCTTTTGATTCATTCAGAGGAGAAGTCCCAGTTTGGTATTGGATTACATTTATTCCTCAATTATTAACTTCTTTATCTCATAAAGAAGCTAATATGGTAAGACAAATATTAATCAGAATTGCAAAGACCTATCCGCAAGCCTTACACTTCCAATTGAGAACAACTAAGGAAGATTTTGCCGTAATCCAAAGACAGACAATGGCAGTTATTGGTGATAACAATGAAAATACTGATCAAAGCTCAAACAAGACACGCCAACCCTGGGAACATTTACAAGAATTAAATAATATCTTAAAAACTGCTTATCCATTATTGGCTTTATCTCTTGAATCACTTGTTGCTCAAATTAATGAAAGATTTAAAACCAGTACCGACGAAGATTTATTCAGATTGATCAATGCATTACTGATTGATGCCACTTATAACTACAATCATCTCCCACTTCCAAGGAAGAATTTAAATCTACCATCAAATACTGTGTCGAATTTAGTCAGATTTTCTGAGACTCTTCTAGCACCTCATATTAGACCAAAGTTCAATGCTGATTTCATTGAAGGTAAACCAGATTTTGAGACTTATATCAAGAGATTACGTTACTGGCGTAGAAGATTGGAAAACAAACTTGACAGATTGCCTAAAGTGGAATATCTTGAAAACTTATGCCCTCATTTGAGTAACTTCCACCATCAGAAATTTGAAGAAATTGAGATTCCAGGCCAATATTTATTGAATAAAGATAGCAATGCTCATTTTGTTAGAATCGCCAGATTTTCTCCTCAAGTTGATTTCGTAAGGGGAACTCATTCCTCATACAGAAGATTGGTCATCTGTGGCCATGATGGTAGTAAACAGTCCTTTGCAGTTCAATATCCTGCAGTACGTCATTCTAGAAGAGAGGAACGTATGTTCCAACTATACCGTTTATTGAACGAATCATTGATGAAGAATGTAGAAGCTAGACGTCGTACAATTGATTTTACATTACCAATTACAGTGCCTTTGTCACCTCAAGTACGTGTTATGAATGACTGTGCTTCTTTTACTTCCTTACACAAAATCTACGAAGAATTTTGTAATAAAAAGTCTATTAATCCGGATGAAATTCAAGATTTTGTTGGCGATCAATTAAATGCAGCATATGATAAAGCTTTACCAAATCCTGATCTAACAGTCGTTAAAGTTGAAATTTTCAATTCAATTCAGTCCATGTATGTTCCAAATACTGTTCTAAAGGAATATTTCACATCGATATTCAGAGAATTCGAAGATTTCTGGATTTTCAGAAAGCAGTTCACATCACATTACGCATCCTTCATTTTCATGACTTATATGCTAATGATTAATAACAGAACTCCACACAAAATCCATATCGATAAAGCTTCCGGTGATGTTTTCACATTAGAAATGTTACCATCAAGATATCCTTATGAGAGGGTTAAACCTTTAATAAAGAACCAAGATTTGAAGTTAGCACCTGATGCTCCAATCTTCCATAATAACGAACCTGTTCCGTTTAGATTGACTCCAAATATTCAAAAGTTCATTGGTGAAAGTGCTTTGGAAGGTATCCTTTCTGCTAATATATTTACTATATCTCGTGCTCTGATGGAACCTGAGAATGAATTGAACACATACTTGACACTTTTCATTAGAGATGAAATCATTTCTTGGTTTAGCAATCTACATAGACCAATTATTGAAAACCCACAATTACATGGTATGGTTCAAATTAATGTTGATCTAATAATCCGTAAAGTTGTGCAATTAGGTCACTTAAGTTCTACACCCGCAGTTACTACTCAATTTATTCTGGATTGTATTAGCTCAGCTGTTAATCCACGTAACTTGGCTAAGACCGACATTACATATATCCCATGGTTTTAGTCTGAATTTCTACTCTTTATTTATATTTTCTAATTACTATGTACATTATTTTCTTATAATATTTTTTAATATCAATTATTATTTAGTTTTTACGAAGAGTATTATACAAGAATTTTTCAAATTTATACAGAAAACTATTGTTGTTAACAATAGGTGATTTGATCCATATTCCACAAGAGCCCATCATGTTAGCCATCATAATATCAGTGAATAACCTATCACCTACAATGGCCAGGTCCTTACTATCACTAGTGATATTATATTTTTTGAAATGCTCCAGTATTTCAGTATGACATCCTGGCTTCTTGGTATCGTGTCTTAAAACTTCAATTCCAGTATTAGTCTCTAATTCGGTAGCTAATTTAAAATCTGGATCTTCTGAAGTTGCTCCAGCAGAGTTGCTCACTATAAGCAAGCTATGACCAGGATATTTTTTCCGCAAGATATTCATTGTATTAGAATAATTCGGCCACACTTTAAGAGAATGAGGTTCAGCAAAACAATTATCTTTATCTAAGACTACTCCCTTAATATGCTTTGGAATTGCCATCGGAAGGCCATTGCAATCTGATATCGTAACTTGTGGCAGACAGAGTCGAGGATTTGCTAGCATACGAAATGCATTTAAAGTACCACTTATATTCAAGGAAGGCATTCTGTTGGGATCTTGGAGAAAAGGGTAAATTTTAGAAAATTAGAAACAAATCTTTTAAGATCTTTAAAAGATCTTGTTTTTATATACTTCGAGTTAATATCAAATGAATATTATCGATCTTTAAAGCGCGGTGTTGCCGTGCAACAAATGCTACGATGATGGTAAGAAAAGGTTTGGATAATATGTATCTTTTAAAATTTGATACAAGTCATAAATTTCAAGAACTCATTTTCTGTTTTTTCTAATTAATCAATAAAAAATTGTCATTCAAATAATTATGAAATATACTTCATTGTCACATTTGTACAAGCTAGTTGATTGACATTTAGATGCTGACATACGTACAATATACGTAATAATGTATCTAATTTATTAATTGATTTAAATAATACAATGCAGAATGGGGAATATTTATAAATATGTACAGTAACAGTTATATACAGGAATATTGTATCTTCAAAATAGTTTATAATGACTGTCCAATAAATCATTCATAAATCTTACTTTAGTTGGGCCACTGTTGAACCTAGTGTTTCCCACAAGTCATGTAATACCTGATCATCCTCGAAATCATCTGAGAGGGCTTCCTCCCAGCTTTGGTCTTGTTGGGAAAAAGATTTATCTGGTCCGACATGGTCCGAATCAGTTACAGGGGAAGAACTATTCTCAATCTCAGTCAATTCAGGTATATAACCCACTGGTAACTCCCAATCATATTTCTTAGCAGCTTCTATTAGAAAATGATGCTTAACGCTGAAACCATCATCTAGTAGCTTCTTGTAATATGCGTAGGCTTCATAAACTTGCTGCAGCTTTAGATGATGAAATATTAAAGTAGAATAAATTTCAAATGTCATTGGACATTTATTTTCTTCCATAAGTCTTTTAATACTTTCCATTTGAGAGGAAGTTATATGTTTATTGTTGTATAGGGCAGCTGCAAAAGGAGTCCTCTTATAATGCAAATATCTTATCATTTCAGAAGGCTTTCGCCCTTCAAAATATTCTAATAAAAGATTGATTGCTAACTTATCTTCTCTGAGATTTTTCCTTAGGCTTGATAATAACAAGCTTAAAATGACTGTTGAATCATATATCTTAGAAATATCTGCATTCTTCAATTTTTCAAAGAGGTAAATTATTAAGGATTTATATTCATTATTAATAGCATTATGGTATTTATTTTCTAGAAGAGACTGATATAATTTTTGTATTATACCCATAGGAGGGATAGTCTTGACAATTTGACTAGCTGGTAAAAATCTGCCTATTGAATTAAAATCTTTCTTTAGTTGGGTATCGGACAATAATGTTCGCTTATGATGCATAATGATACCCCATAAACCCAATTCATTTAGAAGCTTAGCACTATTAGGTGTATGATACATTGACATAATATAGGATAATACAAGTTTTGGATCATTGAAGGATAAAATAATATCTATTAATTCCTGCATTAACAAATTCTTAAAAGCTCTATCCTTTCTGGTAGAATTACTACATAATTGATGAAAAGTTGAAAAAGATTGAAATACTTCTTCTTGATAACCATTTTTGCGCAGAAGTACTAGACACATATGCAAAGGTTTGCAACAAATCTTCTTTTTAACGATTGGGTCAAATCCTTCAATTAAGTTGATGAGTTTTATCTGATATTGAAATACTTGTAAAAACATGGAAACATTATTTTGTTTTAACAAAAAATAAAGTAACAAATTGTTAAATTTTATTAATAATTCATTTTTAGATTGTACTTTAATATCCTCTAAACTTTTCAACAGTGATGCAAAATAATATTCAATAAATCTAAAGTCATTTTTCTTTACTAAAAGAGAAAATATTTGAATAATCGAAATAAAATCATACAATTTAATAAATTTCTTAATAAATACATCCTTTGTATCATCCTTTTCCAAAAAATATTGAAAAGAAATCAATTTCAAATTTTGTTGTCCTTGATTCAACATTTTTGATCGTAGCTTATGTATGTATTTAGATGAACTTAGATTTACATTTGAGTTTATTAAAAATTTATAGTGATCGGAATATTGTTCTGGTTCTAAATAATTAAGATACCATTGGTGCATATAATTTGACAATGTAATAGTTTTTTTGTTGTAAAATTCTGGAAATAAATTACATTGGCCATTAATTAACCAATAGGATTGATCAATTTTTTCAGTAACTGATAACTTCTTACTTACAAATACCGAATTCATAACGTTCAGAAATGCAACTAGTTGAACACTACCTACTTTCCTAGACATAAACATTCTTATAACATTTCTCATATATTTATCATTTGGATATGAGTTTATCAAGTTTTGAACAAAAAAGCTATACTTGTCACCCAGCTTTCTCATAAGAAACCGTTTAGTGGTTTTGAATTCATCTATGTTTTCAATTTGTCCCAACAATGAACCTAATTCTGCTAGATCCTTTTCATATCCCTTTTTTAATATATTCCTTGTTAAATTTGGTGTCATAAAAGTAACTATCTTATCCTTTATACTTTCAGGTTTCAGGCCTGTTTCAGAATTTTGGTTTATCAATATATTTCCAGATTCTGTAACCTTATGTCTCCATAAGTTGTCCTCTATCGATTGCAGCGTCTGTATACATAAATGTGAAGACATATTGAATGCCCTAACCGATATGTGTGGTCTCAATGTTTGAATTCCATTACTAAAAGGCTTTGTCAAATACAGCCATCGTCTCATTGGCCTATGAATATGCCATGCACCACGTAAAATATACTACAGGATGAACCTCCCTTTTTTTTATAGCTTCCTGAGAACAATACGGTAAAGCACAAAATGCAAATAAATATCACTTATGATTAGGATACTCGCTAATAATATTAAATCGATAATTGAAAATCTAAAATGCAAAAATTACTGAAAAATAAAAAAGAGATCTATCAAACTTTAAGATTCTTCAAAATATTTCAGAAGTTGTTAGTAGTCACAATCACGTGATGGAACGTTATGCGTCGCTCTCGCTTCGTCCAACAAAACGAAAAAAATATTCAAAATAAAGGTTTAAACCTCATCGCTTAGAAATGCAGAGATCAGGAACAATAAACAAACAACAATTTGATCAGGCAAAAAGGCAAGATAGAAAGAAGACATTTAATATATTTCCAATTGACATTTGTAAATCAAATACAAATACATACTTAACAGTGCATTTCATAAAGTAAAGAAGTAGATCTTCGACGCGTATTGATAGACGATAATAAGTTAAGAGTTAGTTCATTTGTTTATTGGTCTTCAAGATGTCCAAAGATACAGAGCGAACTAAGCATGAAGAGAATATTGATGCAACGAAGGCGAGCAACCGAACAGTCACGGTCAATGGTGATGTTGTGATGCTACGGAAGAAGCCTGAAAGTGAGAGTAGTAATAATACTGGCGTTAGCCATGGGCGACTAAAAGAAAGACCTGCAAGCAACAATAGTGCTACAAGTGGTAATAACAGTGGCATCCTTCCAGACGATAGAGACGTATGTAGATCATTTAGAAGAACAGAGATCATTGGCAGAGGTAAGTTTGGGGTTGTGTACAAAGGGTACCATATGAGAACCAAAGGCCTTTATGCTATTAAAGTTTTAAGTTTAGAGAATGAATTAGATGAAATTGCCGATATACAACGTGAAGTTCAGTTTTTAGTTAGTTTAAAACAAGTACCAAATGTGACACGATACTATGGATCTTATTTAAAGGGTTCATCCCTTTGGATTATTATGGATTATTGTGCTGGTGGTTCAGTTAGAACTCTTTTAAAACCAGGTACATTAGACGAAAAATATATTTCAATTATTATGAGAGAATTATTAATTGCACTACATTATATTCATCAAGATAGTGTTATCCATAGAGATATCAAAGCTGCTAATTTATTGATTACAAATGATGGTAACGTTAAATTATGTGATTTTGGTGTTGCGGCACAATTAAATCATAAGAATAGTATGAGGCGACAAACTATGGCAGGCACTCCATATTGGATGGCTCCAGAAGTTATTATGGATGGGATTACATATGATACAAAAGCAGATATATGGTCTGTAGGTATAACGGCTTATGAGATTGCAACAGGTAATCCACCATATTGTGAAATGGAAGCATTAAAAGCTATGCAAGTTATTACGAAATCAAAACCTGCTAGATTAGAAGGTAAAAAATATGATCCATTGTTAAAAGAATTTATAGCGATGTGTCTTGATGAAGATCCTAAGGAAAGACCAACTGCAGATAAATTATTAAGTGAAAGTGCATTTATTAAAGCATATAAGAATGTATCATGTATTGCATTAAAAGAATTAATTTCTAGATATCTTTTATTTCGTGATAAACATTCTGATGCATTTAAGGAAGCTAAGAAATTAGAAAAGATTGAAGTTCAAAAAGAGGAAGAAGTTGAACCTAATTTAGATATGGATGTTAAATGGGATTTTGATTCATTAAGTTCAAAAGAATATATATTTCAGAATGATATTAATATCGATGATATACCAGAAGAAAATGAGATTGGCGATTATGATGAATATTCTGTAACATATAATTATACATATCCTGAAGAAGATTCTATTATGAATCATCATATGCCATCTAACCTTGCTCCTGGTTATGTAACATCTTCAAAACTTCCAATGTACAATAATAACAATGGTAATTTAACAAGTACAAATGGAAATACCATTTATAATAATAATAATAATGTTAATCATAGCAATAATAAAAATCCATTCCTAAATACATATTCTTCTCGACAACCATTTATTACCAACACCCATGCATTTATCAATAATACTAACCCAAGTATAACGGACAATATAATGAATATTCATACAACAACAATGACGAATAATAATAATAATAATCAACAAATAAATATATATACACAAAATATAGCGCAATCCGGAACTGTAGCGAATCAAAACACAAATTTTAATAAGAATACAAGAAATTTAACTAAAAATATTAAAACACATTTTAATACAAATAGAATAACAAATACTCATGGTGGTGTTGAACCCAATAGAGCTACTAAAGAATTATTAAAATTATTTGAAGAAGATGGCGATACAGGTATGATAGACGGTAATATTACTGCGGTGGATGATATGAATAAATCTACTACATTGAATCCAACATCAATAACTCCAACAACAGCATTAAAAGAGATTGAAATACCTGAAGAATTACCTAGTGTTGCATCTGAGACACCAAGTACAGCAGTATCTAATAATTCTAATACATCATCTATTCCAAATACTTCTAGCCGTACAGTGAGTAGAAAGGGTACATTAACAGTAAGTAAGACACCATCACCTAATAAGAAATTAAATGGAACTAATGTGAATAATATTAACACGTCACCAAAAAGAATGCATACTAAATTAGCGATTGATATACCATCTAATGATATTAAGAATCAATTATTAAACAATTCAAATGAAGAGATTCATATGCCATTACCTACACCTGCTACATATTCTTCAAACTTATTAGATAATTACAATGGTTCTAATTCGAATGGACCTGTACCTATAAGTATCAATACCAATATTAACAATACATCACAAAATACTGTATTGAGTAATAATAATAATAGTAATAACAATAACAATAATAATATTATAAATAATAATAACAATGCACAAGTGAATCAATTTGGGTTTGATCCAAATGAGGCAGCTAGTGCACCAGTTGCAATGACACCAATCAGTGAAAAAATTCCTGATTTATTAGCATCATATACTACAAGTTTATTAAATCTCAATAATGGTACAAGTGGTTCAAATACCGGTAAGGGAGTTACAATTGGTGGTGGCAATAGATTACGTACTCTTACAAGATCAGAACCTCAATCTTCAACTGTTAATAATACTACTACTACTAATAATAACAATACTATCAACAATAATGCTAATAATACTGAACAAGTATTACATACATATAATAACAATCCTGCAGGACCAGGACACATATCACTTCCTTCTAGAACTACATCACCACCAACAGCGGTCTCTACTAATAGTACAAACAATGAAAACAATACTACGAATACATCTAATAACAAGTTAATAATGAACGCTCCACCAAGATCATTGAGCATGGAGATGTTCTTTGACCATGACATAGACAGAAGCATGCGTCGCAACAGTGGATGGAGAGATAGAAAACCCACAGTCTTGAAAGAACTGAGACATCTATTAGAGATGTTTTCAGAAGCCCTACCAGTCCTAGAAAATGCATTGGAGTACCAATCCGCGGTTAAACCGAGCAACAACAATGCAGCTCCCACTCCAGGACCTGCCCTGACGGTGCCCTCCACAACAAACACGACCACCATGACTCCCCAAGAGGTCACCAGATCAGCCAACTGAAACACCTCCATCGCATCAGTATATACATATATCTATATAACTAGTTTATTTATTTACCATTTAATGTTTATTTACTCTGCACCCCTGCACCGCCGCATTGTGAATTTTTCGCGCTGCTCGGTTTTCGAAGCGCTGGTTACAGCGAGAAAAACTGTGACGAGTTTCCTCTTGCAGCAATAACAAGCGCAATAAAAAAAAGGCTGCTTGTTTGAAAAGAGAGATAAACATTGCTGGACATTAAATAAATTGCACAAGTTGTTGTGTAAATACATATATATATATATGGGTGTGTGTATATGGGTGTGTGTTTATAGTGAGGGAAACTTTATTCCCACACTCTCTTTTATTCATTAAACTGGCGCTTTTGCTGTCTTTGATTGTTTATCAATTTCTAAAAACTACATATACAAAAGATCAAGCTAAACTCTTTTTTTTTTTAAGACCCCTCCCAGATTGTTATTTATAGCATCCATTTTTACCAGCATTACAGACACTGCCTCTAACCTTCTGAATATCAATCAATTACTGTGTTGTTCACTATTCCATTATATTTAATAACACTGTACGATGTCAACAATCGCTATGAAAGATACGCAGCGTTATGGCGTCTCGGATTCTAATAATAGCCATTTACGCGACCCAAAGGGAAATTTAATTAATGAAACAAGCCTGATGCACGGCGTAAACAGCTCTGTTGAGGATTCTGGTAACATTATTACACTTCGTAAAAGAGGTGACAAGGAGAACAATAAGAATGCTCTGTTGGATAATTTTAGAAGTCAATCTTTAACTATTGGTTTAATTGGTGGTGATAAATATAAACAACAACGTAAAGGTTCAAACGTTTTTGTAGGTCATAAAATTTCAGGTAGAAGACCAAGTGATAATTTATTAAATATGATGATATCTGCAGAAGAACAACCAACGAAATCTGATAATAACATTAAGAATCATCTACAAGTTAGAGATAAAAATACAATGCATAAACATATTAGACCATTATCTTATGAATCTGTTGATACTAATCCATCAGATTTATTTGATTCAGCTTCACATTCTACTTTTAGTTCTAATGAAGAAGATACTACTATTCCATCATCTAATATTAAAAAACAATTACAATCCCGTATTCCATTGAATAAGCGTGGTCAATCTACTTCTAATTTACCTAATAATTATAGTAATACTAAATTATTGAAAAATTTAAATCATTCACAATTTTTTGCTAATAATAATAATAGTTCAAAAGTTGTTTTAACCCCATGTCAAAAATTAAGATTACGTAAAGAATTAAGTGAAATGGCATTTAGAAATTCAGTTAAAGGTAAAGAAAAATTCTTTGATGAATGTAAAGATGATATCATTCAAGATAAAGATATTGATCAATCACAAGTTTGGAATATACCGATGGCTGCATATTCAACAACATCATTTTTAAATAATACTAAAAAAAGATCACAAAATCATAATAATAACAGTAGTAGTAAACAACGTGTTGTTAGTGATAATTTCTTAATGAATTCACCTAGTTCACCGACTACTACTAGTAGTAATCAAAGTATTAAAACATTCCCAAGATTATCTCCACAACAACAACAAAGTACTGTATTTAATTTACCAATGTCTCCTATACCAGGTATATCAAATGTATCTGATTTTCAATATTTACACGATACATCAAAGAATTTATCTACTACATATATTGAAACATCTAATAATTTATCAAAAAATTTATTAAATAAGAGAAATAAAATGAGTCATTTTTTACCAATTGATATTAAAATGGCTAGTGATCAAGGTATGGAAGATTTATTATTAATATCAGAAGATAAATTAAATAAATTATCATATTCTAGACCAAGTTGGTTACCACCAAAGGAAAATACTGAAAAAATTTTACATGAAAGGGAAATATCACATAATATTAAAAGAGTAAGTTTACAAGAATTAAATAAGAAAAAATTAGAAAATTATCAAAAATATAAAGATGAAGAAAATTATAAAAAATATTTGAAAATATTAAATAAGGATAATAATTCAATTTCAAGTTCAAATATTAAAAATTTAAAGAATTTAATTTGGGATACAAATTTATCAAAACAAATTGATAATAATACTAACGATAATGATGAAATTAGAATTAAATATTATAAAAAAATGTTAAAAAATAATGAAAGTATTGAAACATTTGAAAAATTAATTAAAATATTAAATAAAATTGAATTCCCAAATGAAAAGGAGAAAGAAATTAATAATTTAATTGATAGATTTAATAGTAAAGATAATACTAAAATAATTGAAGATTTAAGATTATTATTAAAATTAAAATCAATATCACAAATTGGATTACAAAATGGTGATTCAATAATTTTTTACAATTTATTAAAAATGAGTAATAAATTAATAAATATACAAGAAATATGGGGAATTGGTAATTTAATTCAAATAAATGTATTTAATGAAACTGTTAAAGAAGAATTTGATTTAAATGTATTAAAGAATAAAATAATTAAAAATTATTTAATTAAGAATGGTAATAATCAATTTAATAATGAATTTAATACAGATTGTATTAATATAAATACATGGTGGAATATAATGTATTATTTAAATCATGAATTATTTATGTGGATAATTGATATATTAATAATATATCAAAGAAATACAGGTAATATTACAAAAATATTTTATTCATTATTATTAAATGTATTAATGAATTATCATTTTGGTTTTAATGATTTAATAACATTACAACAATTGTATGTTACAAATTCAAATTTTTCAATACCAGAACCAAAGACAATTGATAATAGACAATTGATTAAAAGTAATAAAATATTTATCAAGAAATGGTTACATTACTATAAGAAGTTCTAAACACATACATACACAAACATACAAATAAACAATATTCTTTAATCAAGCATAATAAACATTCCTACTATTTAATCAACATTCATATATAAGCAAGCATTTGTAATACTTTAAAATTATCACAAGATATAATTCATTACGTAATTCGTAATGCATACTTTTTAAGAAGAGTAATGTTTAAAAGTGTATTAAAGTTTGCCATAAAGTGGGGAATTATATACTAAAGAAAAAGGTGAAAACTAGAGAGACATGTGATAAGAATGACAATACAACAAATGGATCTGTTATTTTCAATGACTAACTTTAAAGCATCAACTTGTTTTAAGTGGTAACATTCAATTCGCCGAGCCCGGTGTGCCGACCCCCCACAGACTAATGATACATACATACACTCACTCTTATTCAAGGGGCCTACTACTGTCTCAAGAAGAGACACCCAACAATGAAACACTCTCTAATGCTCTATATTACCATACAATTACTACTAAATAATATCGACTATTAAAACACTATTCTCTTCTGTCTTGTTATTGGCACCCAGATCACCAACAATCTCTGCCGATTACTGCTTCTGGCATCGCCGAGTTTTTCGCACGCCGCGAGATCTCGCGCTTCTCTGAATATCCACAAGCAGATTTGTGGTGGTGGCATCAGCAGAGAGATATCTAAGAAAGATATATATAGAGAGACATCTGCTTGGCATTAGAGAGGTTACAACAGATATATGGTTTTTTAGTGGGATTAAAGGGGGATCCATCGCATATATTTGTTATTATCATCACTACAACATAGCTCATATTCAAAGACCCATCAGATCATTAGCTGTGCAGTTGCTGTTTTTACGTCTTCTCTTTAGCTTATATTTCGTTTGTCTCATCGGTTATGACAAGCAAATATTTACAGTGGTTCTCTACCCTAATGGGTGGTATTGCATTCGTATCATCGTTTATATCATTGATTCCACAAATTATTGAAACTTATAAAGTTAAAAATGTAAAAGGTTTATCTATTTATTTTTTACTTTTATGGTTAATAGGTGACGTAATTTGTATGTTAGGTGCAATTTTAACAAAACAATTATTATTTCAAATATTATTAACTGTATTCTTTTTATTAATTGATTTGGTTTTATGTTTACAATATTATTATTATGGTTTTATATATAATAAAAATGATAAATTTATTATGAATAATAAAAATCCGATTTTATTAGAAGCATCACCAAGTAATGAATTTGACATGGATTTTGATGAAGATGATGAAATTGATAATTTTAGTAATAAATCAAAGAAAAGTAGTAGTAATAATAATTTAAGAAGTAATTCTGTTGAATTAAATTCAATTACTAAAGTTGGTTTAATATCATCATTTTTAGTTAATACTACAACTGCATTACCAATTATTTTAAATAAAAGACATGATAATGATAACTCCACCAATATTTTAAATGTATCTCAAATTGGTATGATTTGTGCTTGGTTCGGTGGTATTTTTTATATTTTATCAAGATTACCACAATTATTTAAAAATTTTAATCGGAAATCAACATTTGGTGTATCACCATTCCTTTTTTATTGTATGTTAATATCAAATATAACATACCTTTTATCATTATTTACAAATGAAAGATATTTTACTGATGAAAAAAAATCTTTTATTAATAATGCAATGCCATTCATTGTTAGTAATATTGGTACTATTTTCTTAGATTGTTTATTCTTTGTTCAATACTACATTTATAAAGATTCAAGACGTGGACAAACTATTTCAGATTCAAATAATGACACTAATAATATTAATGAAAATTTAATACGGAAGGATACAACTAATTAATTTTTTAATATAAATATTCTTTAGACATTATTTCTTTGCATTCATTACAAGAACAATTTTATTAATTCAAAAACACACATTAATCTATTTTAATATATATATATATGTATGTATGTATATTAAAATAGATTATATATATCGCAGACATCGTTTGTTTGTTGTTTTTTATTCACTGTTATATATATAGCCATTTGTTAAATAGATATAATTCGCACACATTTTTTAATAACATAAATGATATTATCTCAAATTAAAGTATATACTCTCATTTTAAGTCATTTTGTTGTTTTTTCAAAATTTTATTGTTATTTTTTTTTCATGTCTCCCTTTTAATAATAAATCTAATCTAACTTCGAAATGATCGCTTATCATCCCATTTTTTAAAGAAGATATGATATGATAAGAATGCACATATATACATACATATATATATATATATATTCAATCAATCAAGATTGTATAAAAATATACCATGGATATCAATATTGTACCACCAGAACCTATTCAAACTGTCACTTCAACTGCTCCTTCTAAGATCATCGTCGATATTTCCGTACTGGACCCTTGTATCGTACAAGACTCAGGCAATAAGTCATACGTTAGATGGAAAGTTATAACTAGTATTAGATCACAAGATACAATACAGAATGTTACTAAATATAAAAGATTTACAGATTTTTTAAATTTTAATAAATTATTGAAAAAAAATAATATTTTTATTGATCATAATAATACGAAATTATACAAATTACCTTGGTATTTATCTATTTTAAATTATAAAAAATTTAATTTTGATAAAGATTGGTTACATGAGAGACAACTATCTTTAGATAAATTTATGCATGAAATATTGCAATTAGCTACTAGTGACGGTTCCGATTCTATGGATTTGTTACAAGAATTTGTACTTTGATTTTTCAACCATTGCTAGATAGTTAGATATCTAATTGATATTTTAGAAATTACGCGATGCATTTTGTGAGACGCGTTTCGGATTCAAAGAAAATAATAATAATAACAATATTAAGATAGAATTTTTAAAAATCAATATTATAAGAATAGGTTGTTAAGAGATAAGGAAGATAGAGCTATTATAGCAAGAGATTAGCATTGTATTGTATATTTGTGTGGTATCTTTTTTTATATTTGAGTTCTTCTCACAATGCAAAAGAGAGAACCCGTGGATTTCACACCAATAGGTCACGAGAAGAATGGACCCTCAGATAATAATGGTATTCCAAACATACTTAATTCTCCTATAAGAGATAATATACAATCAAAGAGAAGAAAACTTATGGGTTTTACTAATATTAATCGTGTAGAGAATTCTGCTGTGTTTGATGAAACTATTGATAGTGATAGTGATGATAATAATGAATCAAAAGATCAAAAATTACAACAACAGCATGATATTATTATAGATAATACTAGCAGTAAAATTAATACTAAAATTGATCCTTTCTCCAATAGAAATGGTTTATCTGGTCCATTAGTGTCTAATGGAGATAAAATTAAAAATCAAGCAAATGAAATTGTAAGATTAAGATTAGAAGTACAAAAATTAAAAGATGAATTAACATTTTATAGAGACCTCGAAGAGAATAATGATGAGAATAATAATATTAGTGGTACTTTTAGATTAGGTTCAGGTACTTCGTCTGCTAGAGAACTTAATGATGCTTTGAAAAAAATATCAGATTTACAAAAAGAGAATACTCATATTAATGCAAAACTTACTCAATCTAATATGGCAATTGATGATTTAAAAGAAAAAATTTTCGAATTTGAAGATAAAGAAGATCAACAATCTGAACAATTAAATGAAGCAATAAATTTAAAAAAAGAAAATGAAAATTTAAAAGATCAATTAAATACTCTTAATGATGATTTCTTATTAATTAAATCAAATAAAGATAATTTAGCTAGTAAATTATCAGAAATTGAAAATCAAAATATTATTTTATTAGAAGAAAAATCAAATTTATTAAATAATAAAGAATTATCTGAAAAAAGATTAATTGATATTCAAAAATTAAATGATGAATTAACTGAAAGATCAAATAAAATTGAAATTGAAAAGAAAAAATTAAATGAAAAAATTTCATTAATTGAAAATGAAAAAAATTCAATTAATAATAATATACTTTCAAATACTGAATCACTTAATAATAAATTATCTATATCTGAAAATGAATGTAATAATTTAAAAGAATTAATATCAAAATTAAATATTGAAAAGAAGAACTTATCAGATAAACTTTCTTCTTTAGAAACTGAAAAAATTACTTTATCTAATGAACTTTTAAATTTGAAAAATGATATAAGTAAACAATTAACTTCAAATAAGAATGGTATAGATATTCAATTATCATCATTAAATTCTGAAAAAATCTCATTACAAAATGATCTTCAAAATTCACAATCTCAAATAACAGAATTGAATAAGAAGATATCAGATTTAAATGAAAAAATTAATGGAACTGAACAGAAAAACAAAATTTTACAAAACAAATTAAGTCAATCTGGAGAGACTAAATCATTAAATGATAAAGTATCAACATTACAAACTGATAATGATAATTTAAAAGAAACATTATCAAATGTTGAATCAGAAAATTCATTATTACGTGATAAATTAAATACTATTGAATTTGAAAAAAATAATTTACAAGATTTGCTTAAAAAAAATAATCATGATTCTGATATTATTTCTTTAAATACTAAAGTATCAACATTAAACTCTGAAAAAGATATTTTAACTGATAAATTAACTGATCTAAGTTCACAAAATAATATTCTACAAGATCAATTATCTAATATAAAATCTGAAAAAAATAATTTACAAGATAAATTGACTGATCTAGCTTCTCAAAATAATAACATACAAGAAAAATTATCAACACTTGAATTTAATAAAAATGAATTATTAACAGAATTATCAAAAATTAAAAATGAAAAAAATAATTTATCTGATAAATTATCAAAATTAGAAAATGAAAAATTATCATATACTACTCATTCATCAGTATTTAATTCTGAAATGGATGATTTGAAAATTAAATTAACAAGAACTGAAAATAATAATCAAAATTTAACTACCAAATTATCTGAATTAGAAAATGATATTAAAGAATCTAATCAAAATATTTTAAATATTCAAAATGAAAAAGATATTTTAATTAATAAAATAACAAAATTTGAATCAGAGAAAAGATTATTAAATAAAAAATTAAATAATAATATTACTGAAATTGAAGCATTAAAGGATAAATTAGAATCATCTAATTCTGATAATGAATTATTAAATAATAAATTAGATGTATTAGAATCAAAGAATAAAATATTAAATGATAAATTAATTAACATTCAAACAAGAAATAAAGATTTAATCTCAAAATTACAACAAGCTACTACAGTATCTCAAAATTCATTTTCTAATAATGATAGTAATACTATTGAACAATTAAATTTACAAATTAATTCCTTACAAAAAGATGTAAAGAAATTAAATGAATATAACAAAGAGATTACATTACAAAATGATGATTTGACCAAAACTATTAATGAAAAGAATCAATTGCTAAATAATTTAAATGCTATCAATAATAATATTAATTCCACAAATGATGAGCATGTACAAATAAAATCATTAAAAGATTATATTTCAATGTTACAAGGGAAATTAGATGAATTAGATGATAAAAATAATACATTAAATGAAGAATTAATTACAACTAGACGAAAATATCTTGACAAGCATTCAGATTTAGCTATTCTTAAAAAAGAATATGAAGATAAAATTTTTGAATTAAAAGAAGATTTCATATCAAATAATCCATTAATTAATAAGAATGATAAATTAATTGAAAGATGTCAATATCTAGAAAAAGTCATATCAGATCTAAGGAATAACTTAAACAGTGATAGGTTTTATATTAATACTGCTAATGAAAAACAATATGTTTCACAAGATATAACGTATTTCTATAAGCTGAAATATCAAAGAAAAGTTCGTCAATTTTTAGATATGCTAGCTAAAAATGATTATTTAAATGGAGTTCTTCAAACTACAAATAAAGCATTAGATAATGCATATGATATGTACAAAAGAGAGAAAACTTTTGATTATCGTTATTCTTCTCCACTTGATAAGAACAATCGCTATCCATATAGAGAGAGTAGTTCCTCTTATAATAATAGTAATCATAACGCTAGAAATAATAAAGATTATTCATTTGGCTATCAATTTGAAAGTGAAAGAAGAGAAAGATCAATTAGAAAATTTAGAAAAGCTGCATTGTTTGTGCTGGCTTGTGTTAAAATGAATTTATGGGCTAAATATATTCATCAAGAAACAGAAGAGATGAACGAATTGCGTAGACGCATCAACTATAGCTAATCTCTAGGTATCTCCAGATAACTCTACTTTTATTTCCCTCCATTAATAGCCCTTGCATTAGAATTATCATATATATATAAAGAAATGCATATAATTCATAAATAACTTGTAACATTAGATAAAAATTATTATCACTTTCTGAATAACATTAGATAAATTATTATTATTTTCTGAATAACTTCCTTTTTTTATCCAGTCTATCTCTTCTGATCTCAACAAGTTCATTGGACGCTACCCTCAGACGATCTTTGAAAGACAAAGATATCATTTCAATCTGCTCCAACATGTCGAAGTGTTGCTCAAGTTCATCACATTTTCGAAGTAATTCTTTAAATTGTTCTATATTTGGATCCACTATATCGCCAACAATATCTTGAACAATAAGTTGGTTTTCTCTAGCACAAATCTTGCTTGTCTGTAATTGTATAGACTCCACATAATCCTGAATTTTATACAATAGATAATTGTAATCAACACTTAATTTGTTGATCCCTAATAGATCCTCTTCCTCTTGGATCATTTCAGTACTGCCTTTCGGCAGTTGAGTTGGTGCAGCAGACATGAAATATATGAAACTTAGCAAATAGCTTTAAAATTGGTGTAACAAAGTATGACTTTGCACTACTCTACTCTTTTTTCTTGTCAAGAATCAGCTTCAATACTTTTGTTGATATCTAAATGTTATCTAACTAGTAGTTTTGTTTGATCTTTAGATTGAATATTTTATATTTAGTTTAGAATTTCAGTAATTTTAAAGAGAGGGTTACCCGCCTGAGGACGCGATACCTCTTGATTGAAAGCGGTGAAACATTAAAGGAGATCGGCCAGTTTACATTAAAATGAGGTTTTGATTGTGATCTACCAGCAATTTGGGTCAAGATCACAGATTGACAAGCATATATTGACAAGTAGAAACTTCTAGTTTTCATATTTGCAATTTCATTGGGAACTTTTAGTAGCATTAGAATCAGAAAACTGCTAGGCCAAATAATTATTACTGGCTGATACACTCCAACAAGAGTCAACTGATCCTACAACATTTTATATCTGTTCCTTTGAGAAACATTAACGTTACCATACTATAATTGACAACAAAACAAAATGTCTCACGGAATTTATTTGAGTGAAAGTTCTGGCAGAAGAACTCAGGGACCTCAAAATCCATTGATTAGAAAGATCAATCGTGCTGTTCGTATGTCTTTGAGTGAACCAGATCTAGCGTTGAATTTAGATGTTGCCGATTATATTAATGAAAAGCAAGGTGCTACTTCAAGAGATGCCTGTGTCACTGTAGTTAAATTAATCAATAACAGAGATACCCATACTGCAGTTTTTGCTTTAGCATTGTTAGATGTCTTAGTTAAGAATTGTGGTTACCCAGTTCATCTACAAATATCTAGAAAGGAATTTTTAAATGAATTGGTTAAGAGATTTCCAGAGCACCCTCCTATGCGTTATTCAAGAGTACAAAGATTGATTTTAACCGCAGTTGAAGAATGGTACCAAACTATTTGTAAGCATTCTCCATATAAGGATGATATGGGTTTTATCAGAGATATGCATAGATTATTAAAATATAAAGGTTATGTATTCCCAAAGATTGATCAGGCCCAATTGGCCGTCTTGAAGCCTTCCAATCATTTGAAGACAGCAAGTGAAATTCAAAAAGAACAAGAAATTGCACAAGCTGCTAAATTAGAAGAATTAATCAGACGTGGTAGACCAGAAGATTTAAGAGAAGCCAATAAATTGATGAAAGTTATGGCTGGTTTTAAAGCTGATAATGTTGTTAATGCTAAAAACTCTATTGCTGAAGAATTGAAGAAATTAAAGCGTAAGGCTGATTTATTAAATGAAATGCTAAGTTCTGACAAGATATCAGATGCTCAAAATGAAACAGCAACTGAATTATATGCTGCTTTGAAATCTGCTCAACCAAAATTCCAAGCTATCATTGAAGAAGAACATGAAGATGATTCATTAGTTAGTAATATATTACAATTTAACGATACTGTTAACCAAATCTTAGAAAAATTCGATCTTTTAAAGCATGGTGATACAGCTGCTGCAGCTCAAATTCAACCATCTTCTATGTCAGATGATGTCCAAAAGAATGTTGGTGGTGCATTAGCTAATGAAATTAATCTAATTGATTTTGGTGATATGGGTACCACTTCTGCTGAAGCTCCTGCTAATACTAACAATAATAATACAGCACCAGCTTCTTCATCTAATGTTGATTTGTTAGGAGATTTACTTGGTGATATTAATATTTCTGATAATAGCCAAAGTCAAAATAACTTTGGTGCGGGTGGTAGCATTACTTTAGGTACTAGTCCAATGCCAGGTACTCCAGCTGAACCAATAACTACAGAAGCTTCTGCATCTACTAACAATAATGGTAACAACTTAGATTTCTTAGGTATCAGTAATGCACCAGCAGCAGGTAATAGTCTAGATTTACTTGGTGGATTTTCTTCTACTAACAACACAACCACTGCGGCTCCTTCCAATGCTAACAATGACATGTTAGATTTCTTAGGTGGTAGTATGCCTCAAGCCAATGTAGCACAAGAAAAGCATTTAGTTAATCAATCTAGTAATTTAAAGATTGAATTTTCAGTACAACGTGAAAACCCTTCAAGCATTAAAATCAACGCTTCATTCTCAAATTTATCCTCATCACCAATTTCTGATTTAACTTTTATGGTTGCTGTTCCAAAGACCATGACTTTAAAATTACAACCACAATCTGGTAACGTTATGCAAGGTAATGCTCTTAATGGTATTACCCAAGAAGCAATAATTGAGAACGCATTGGCAAATAGTTCAAAACCATTAAAGGTTAAATGGTTATGTAATTATAATATTAGCTCAAATCCTGTTCAAGAAACTGCCATTTATGTTTTACCAAAAGTCTAATTAATGGAAAAATCATAATGAGGAGAAGAAGTATAGAGATTTTTTTGTTATTTGCATATTTCATGTCAAGGTAATCTATTTCCTTTAATTCAATTATTTTTGTTAAATACAAAGATATTTAAGAATTATAAATTATTTTTTTGTAATTTTTTATTCGTGTAAACTAATTTAGTTATTATGTATGTATATAACTTTTTGTTATAAACCTTAATAATTCATTTCAAAAAAAATGTGATGGTTATTTATTGATATAGAAAAAGAAAAAGAAATGAGAATTAAATAATTGTTATGAATATATAATTTAAATATGATTGTTCAAAAAAACTCCATATATCCTATAATATCCAGCTAGTAGAAAATATAGGATTTAAACGAGTTTTCATCTATATTAAAAATGAGTGTACGTAATTTGTCCATAATAAATATTATTGTAAACCAAACAGAAAAAATGAATTTTAATTATCTCTATTTTTGGAAACGTTGAAGAATTTCAGCAGGTGTTAAAGATTTATTATTTTTGGAGTTGTTATTGTTGTTGTTAGCTACTGGAGAAGAAGAAAAAGAATTTGAATTAACTAAATCACCCATTTGTTGTTGCGGACGTACGTTATTGTTATTACTATCGATGGAACTATTGTTAATCGATGAGGATGGTATTTGAGTTTCAAATTCTTCCTTTGGTTGAATAGGGGATTGAGATTTCATATTTCTTTGTAACTCTTGTTTTTGTTGTAATTGATGGTTTTGAAGTCTTTCTTGTTGAGATCTAATATTTTGATAGTATGTTTGTGCAGCTTTCATCGCAGCAGATTTTGAAATACCTGGTTTACGAGCCATAATCTTCTCACAGAAATTTTCTATAATATCTAAAGAGGTTATGGATCTTTTATTATTAGAATCAGAACTACCGCTAATGTTACTATTTTCACCAGAATTCATATTCTGTTGCTGCATATTTAAATCTTTTTTAGTATTATTTGAGACACTATTTCTGTTTGGCAAATCATTGGAAATATTAGCAGCTTTATCTTGTGAATTAGTAGGTTGTTGTTTATTTTGTAACTGTTGTTGCTGTTGTTGTTGTTGAGTTTGTTGTAATCTATTTTTAGCGTTACGTCTTAATTGAAGGTCTCTTCTTATTGATTCATCTCTTTGTGCTTTCAATTGAGACATTTCTGCAGGAGTTGGTACTTTTAGATGTTTAACATCTAATGGTTTTCTAGGTTGAGATGGGTTTGGTCTTGGTAAATTTTCTCTTTTCTTAATACATTTTCTCATAGCATCAAACATACTTGCCCAACGTAATCTTCTATGACCTCTTTGAATTGATTCTTCATTTACACCTAAAGGTGAGATCCTTCTATTTTGTTTTTGTTGAAACTTATGAGCTTCAATTAGCCATTGTTGTGCAGAGAAAGATTTTGGTCCCTTTAAATCATTTAGATTAAATTTTTCATTTAGTTGAATAAATCTTTCAAAACATTGCCATGCTGTTCTTCTTTCCATATTTGAAATATAATGAGGATTTTTAAAATGAAGTAAATTAGTTGATATTAAATTCCAATTATAAGCGTAAGCATTTAAATTTTTAACTAATTCTTCATCATCTTCAGGTAGCCAAATAGTTGGAGTTCTAAATTGTAAATATTTTAAAGATGGAGCTTGTGGAGGACGCAAATAATGAATTCTTGAATTATTACTAAATAAACCTCTTTTTTTATTTAATTGACTTAAGGATGTATCATCGTTAAAAGTTTGTTTTTCAATTAATTTTAAGAAATGGTTATCATCTAGAGTAACTAACGATTTAGATATTGGATCAAATGGTAAAGAGGTATCATCCTTAAGTTTTAAATTTTCATCAATACCTTTATAAATTGGAAGAGAATCTAAAATATTAATTTGAATTGTATTGAATGAATCTTTATTATGTGGATTAATGAAATATTTAAAGATATTTGAAGTATCATTATTCATAGTAGCATAATAATTACCTAATAATTTTTCCTTTTCTAATAAATAATTTTGATAATCTTCTTCTAAAGTCTCTGGTAAAGTTGGAGGTATAAATTCTTCTGAAGGTTCTGGTTTTTTTAATAAAAGATCAGTATCAATACTTTTCAAATCATTTTCATCAATAGTTAAAGGATTAAGAGGATCTTGATTACTTTTATGCGATATATTATCACTGTTATCATGTTCATTAAGTTTTTCATCAGATTGTTGTTCATTTTCTTTATCTAGATTAATTTCTGATGATGTTGCTGTTGTTGTATTATCAGTAATTGAATCACTTTGAATTGGTAAGAAATTAATATCTTTTCTTTTAATACAACAAATTTTACCAAATTTCCAATAATCTAAAACAGAATTAGCTAAATAATTTGACATTGCAATTTTATAATTTAATGATTCTTTAAAATCATTTTGTAACCAAATTGCTTCATTGATCATAATTTTATCATGACATTCCATTGATGAGAATGGATCAAAGAATTTTTTAGGTTGACGTAATGACCAAAGGTTTGATCTTTTCAATTCTTCAATTCTTGAAGATACAACTGTAATTCTACCTTCATTAAGTGCATTATTAATAATATCAGTTGTTAAAACTTTATGTGACATTGGTAGTAATTTAATTAAAGGTAAAGTATGAGCTAAATATCTTAATTCAGTTAATGGTATAGATTGTGCAATTTTAGAAGGTAAAGTTTCATTTAATAAAATATAATTTAAATTTTCCATTGTATTTGTCATTGATTTTTTATCATTATTTCTATTTCTATTATTATCCGATAGATTAGTATCTGTAGATAATTTTGATAATAAATTTAATTTAAAATTGCCAATATTTGAAATTGGTGTTGTAATTGGAGGTGGTAAAGTAGTAGTATCTGAAGAATAAAGTTTATTATTATTATGATAATTTATTGATTGATTATATGGTCTAGTAGGATGAGATTGTGACATTTTTTTAAATAAATCATTTTGTTGATGTTCATTAGGTGTAGGTGAAGCAGAATGGAAAGTGCTATTATCAGATGAAGAAGGAGGTGCATTTTGTGGATATGATAAAGATTTTTTCCGTATTTTACTTCTTATATCCTCATCAGTGTTTGTATTATCCAGAGGTCTTTTATTATTACTTTTCGTTACTTTATTAGTATCTGTATCTAATTGAGATATGGAAGAAGAAGATGTAGATGATAAAGAAGATGAAGAGGAGAATTTATTACTATTATTGATATTATTGTTATTATTAAGATTGGACAATTGTCTTTGTTGTTGTGATATATTTAAATTCTTATTATGATTATTATTATTAATAGTAGGAGGTAATCTTTGTTTAGAAGTGGGTAAAGTATTTGATTGAAATTTCAAACCTTTTTCAATATCATTTTTATTTAAAAAATCATTAATTTCATTATTCAAAGTATCTTCATTATTAATATCTAAAAAATCAGTTAAACGTAAAACACAATAAAGTTGTTCTAATTTCTTTTGACGTTGTCGTATAAGTTCATTTTTAGAGATATCATTATCTTTTGT
This sequence comes from Yueomyces sinensis, assembly GCA_030581855.1. Lineage (NCBI taxonomy): Eukaryota > Fungi > Ascomycota > Saccharomycetes > Saccharomycetales > Saccharomycetaceae > Yueomyces > Yueomyces sinensis. The sequence goes on from JAKTVU010000019.1 coordinate 166,310, forward strand.
ATGTTTATTATTAGCAATGATATTATTGTTGCTATTTTTAATGTTTGTTGACGATAAACTTGCCATTACAAAGTCATATAATCGTCAATTGTTCAATGTGGAAATAAAAAGAGAGAGGAGAAATAATATGAAGGTATGTCTATTCCTATGTATATATATATATAATTATATATATATATCTCTTTCGAATAAAAAAAAGGGTTTAATGTATTAAATCCAAAAAAGCAAGGTAATCGATGATAGAGTGTACTAACACAGGCAAATCAACTTGTTAGTGTTTCCTTGTTGTGCTTGTTAGATTATCCTTAAAGTATCGTTCACACAGTGTTACTTGGAGATACAAGGTTCTTGTTATTGCTTAGTGGGTCTATTGATCACTGACCCTTGCCACCGCAAATCCCATTTCTACATTATTTCTATTATTTTTACTGGTGATGATTGTTATTTTCGCATCTTTGAAAGAGAAGAAAATGACAAGAAAATTGGGCGCGGTCCGTGAAAAATGATATTTTGGAAGAATTGTCCCGAAATACGAAAACTACTTTTTTAAGTAAAAAAAATTGAAATATTTCTTGAATTTTTAACCGCCCAAAAAATAATTTTTAAAATTATTTGAATATTTTAGAATTAAAGGATTTATAAGAATAAGAACATGAATTAGAATATTGATATTGATTAACAAAGGTTAAATAGTATTGTAGTTATTATCGTATAAGAATAAACAGAGAAAATAAAGAGAACAAATATATCTTCTATTCAACAATTAATTATATAATAAATAACATAAAATAATTATCTTCTTGCTCTTATGTCTTTAAAGATACATACGCTTTCTATATTGAATTCATTATTATTATTTGTTGAACCACACTTTTCATTCAACAGTCTCTCTCGTTAATGAAAAAACGAGACGCCCAGATGACGCGCTCGTTTGAAGGAAGCCTTTAAACACGATTGAAACTTTTGTCTGAATAAATAAATCAACGAATAAAATATTTATACAGAAGAATACACTGTTTATTTGATTTAAACTGCATTGATTCATTCAATTGTTACAAAGAATTCAATACTAATAAACCACATACACATATATTATCATGATTTTAGGTCTATTTCTACCGCTCCTTATATGTATGAGCAATTTAGTAAATGCTGTGCATTATTATACATCTTTAAATGAAAAAAGATGTTTCTTAGAAAATTTATCACAAGATGATCTTTTATTTGGTGATTTCGATGCTATGATTGAATTCAATGCAAATGAAAAGATTTTTGAAAATGATCCATATATTAAACTTAAAATTTCAATTGAAGAAATTTTTGATAATTATCATAATGTTATGAATGCTAAAATTAGTCATGATGGTGAATTCACTTTCACTGCTTTAGATACTGGTGAACATAAAATTTGTATTACTCCTTATTTAGATGGTAAACCAGAAAGACAATATACAAATGATAATAAAATTAGAGTCTTTATGGATTTAGATATTGGTGATGTTAAAGTATTAGATTCAAAGAAAACAACAGATATTCAATCTTTAAAAGCAAGAGTTAATGATTTAATACTTAGAGTTAAAAATGTTAAAGCTGAACAATTAGTATTTAGAGAAAAAGAAGCTATCTTTAGAGATCATTCAGAATCTACTAATAGAAAAATTATGGTTTGGTCCATTATTCAATTATTAGTATTAGGTGCTATGTGTGCTTTTGAAATGAAATATTTAAAGAATTTCTTTGTCAAACAAAAAGTTTTATAATCTATTTCGTTTTATCATTTTATTACACAAGCACATACATATATATATATATAAAATATATATATAAAATTAATTATTTAAAAACATTAAACTGGCGTTGATTTTAAATCATTCAAACATCTACATCCCTTCTCTTTTTAAATCTTTTTTTTATACTTTTTTAATAGTTTTTCAGTAGTATCTAATCAGCTCATCACTTATAATCAAATGTGAAAAAAAAAAAGAGATGTATTTAAAAAAAAGGTATTATAGTGCCTATCTTTAATATATAAATAAATTTTTTATTTTATTTTTAATTCTTCAATATCAAATAAATTTAATATAAGATAATATTTGAACATCCTCTACAATCCTACTACAAAGAATGGTTGCTTCAGATATTGAAAAAGAGTTAGCTGCTTTAAAGGCTGAAAATGCTAAGCTACGTAATAAAATTGAAACTTTAGAAAATGGTAACAATTCTTCAAGCCAAGAGAAGTACCCATTAACATTAGAAGAATATCGTCGTTATGGTAGACAAATGATCGTTAAAGAATTTAATGGTCTTGATGGTCAAATGAAATTGAAAAATGCAAAAGTATTAGTAATAGGTGCAGGTGGTTTAGGTTGTCCTGCTTTATTATATCTAGTAGCTGCAGGTATTGGTCATTTTGGTATTGTTGATAATGATACCGTAGATGAATCAAATTTACATAGACAAGTTTTACATGATACTTCAAAAGTTGGTATGTTAAAATGTGAATCAGCTAAACAAAAATTATTTGATTTAAATCCATTAGTAAATATTAAAACATACCCTGTACGTTTAAATAATGATAATGCTTTTGATATCTTTAAAGATTATGATTTGATAATGGATTGTACAGATACACCTTTAACTCGTTATTTAGTATCAGATGTAGCAGTTATTTTAGGTAAAACTGTAGTATCTGCTTCAGGTCTTGGTTCCGAAGGTCAACTATCAATTTTAAATTATGAAAATCAAGGTCCATGTTATAGATGTTTCTATCCAAATCCTCCAAACCCATACGTTGTCAATTCTTGTCAAGAAGGTGGTGTCATTGGACCATGTATTGGTATAGTAGGTATGTTCATGGCAGTTGAAGTGATCAAGATTCTTGTAGGTGTTTACACTCCAGAAAATTTTGAACCTTCTTTAATGTTATATTCAGGTTTTCCTACTCAAAGTCTACGTACTTTTAAAATGAGAGGAAAGCAAGATACTTGTGTATGTTGTAGTTCAAACCCTACTGTTACTAAAGAGACAATTGAATCTGGTAAGATAAATTATCAAGTTTTCTGTGGTATAAGAAACTATAATGTTTGTAAGCCTGAAGAGAGAATGAATGTATCTACATTTCACAATGATTATATATCGAATATTAATACTAATACCAAAACAAATGATCAAGTCATACTCCTTGATGTAAGGCCTAATCATCATTTTAATATCTCTCATTTCGATAATGCAATTAATATACCAGTTGTTGATTTAAAGAAAATGAAAGGTTCTATGGATTTGTTGCAAAAGAAGATACCCGGTATCAATCAAGATTCTGAAGTAGTTGTGTTATGTAGATATGGTAATGATTCTCAATTAGCTACAAGATTACTGAAGGATGATTTTTCTATGAAGAATATTAAAGATGTCCAAGGTGGTTTCTTTAAATACATTGATGAAATGGATCCTTCAATTCCAAAGTATTGATTGTTGTTGGTTTTTTTCAAAAGTAAAAGTAAATTAATATAAATAAAGGTATATATATATGTATTATATTATTTATTTTTAATTTGCTTCTTTTTGTAAAGTCAGTAATGCATTATCTAAATCATTAATTAAATCCTTAGCATTCTCACAACCAATTGATACTCTTAACAATCTTTGATCAATACTATCATCTGACATAGCTCTCCATTCAATTAAAGATTCAACACCACCTAATGAAGTAGCATGATGAAAGTATTTTAATAATGAAGGTAATTTTTTACATTGTTCTTCAGAATTTAAAATAATTGAAAAAACAGGAGTATATCCACCTACTAATTGTTTCTTAACAAAAGGTTCAGTTTGTAATGAAGAATGTGTAATCTCTTTTATAATCTTATTATATTTAGATCTATTTTCATCTAAGAATTTAACAACTTTGATGACATTTTGTGATTGTTTTTCAATTCTCATTTCATAAGTTCTTAATGATCTTAAAAGTAAGAAACTTTCAAGGTTACCAATAATAGTACCTAAATAAATACGATCTTCTTTTAATTTTTTAGAAATTTCAATATCTTTTACACAAAGGATACCACCTAATAAATCAGAATGACCACCAAAATATTTTGTAGCAGAATGCATAATTATATCAACATTGAAATCCCAAGGGTATTGTAAAGGAGCTGGTGCAAATGTTGCATCAACCATAACAATTGCACCCTTTTCATGAGCTCTTTTAACAAAATCAGCTAAATCAATAGAAGTACCAAATGGATTAACTGGTGTTTCAACATGAACTAAATCACCCTTTTGAGCATATTTTTCAATATCATCATGAGTGTAAATAGTCAAATTACCATTACGTTGAAAAATCTTAGAGATACTAGTACAACCATGATAATTTTGACCTAAGAAGATTCTCTTAGGATTATAAAGAGTCAAGGCAGCAAAGAATGCAGATAAACCAGAATTGTAAACTATAGCATGGCCATCTAAAATTTTAGAAAAGATAGACTCCAAACGAGAACAGTTTGGATGTGTTTCCCTCGAGTAGATAAATTCTTTATCCATGAATGATAAATCTGTAACATCTCTCCATGGAACCAAATTGTTGTCATCATAACGAAAAGTGGTAGCTACATTAATTGGTGGAGCAACATCTGGAACTCTATTATCTTCATCATCTGCATGAATTAAAAGGGTGGAAAGATCTGGTAGATTAGACATGGCGTGATATAAGGATGTATACTACTTTGTTTATATGTTCGATAAAAAAGAATAGATTTTTTCTTAATATTATGACTTTATCTATAAGCAAAGAATTTTAGGGGGTATATTAGATTACTTCATTATATCTGACAACAGTATGCAAGACATATTATATACTTAACTGTATATATGCTATTATTTGAAAAAATCTGCCAAGCAAAACACCAAAGCGGTAACTTTTACACAAACGTTGTGGCTGTATAATCTAGTTTCGCATTGATACACAGAAAAGATGTGAATATTAGTACTTAGAGACCTGCAAAGCCATTCCAAATCAAACTATCCGCGTGGCTTAAGTCTTCATGTGGCTTCCAGCAAGTTAGGGCACGGCAACTGTGAGATATTAATTTGCATCTCCGTAGTTAAACTAGTAATCGGCTTGCAATTGATAAGAGAAAAGGGCTACACAATAGGAGATGATTAGGTCAATCGATATGTTATCAATATTGATCGTGTAAGATGATAATACATTGAAATAAGTGTTATTAGCACTACTGGTGTATTTACCATTGATTAATTGATCAATTTATTATCTGTACTATTTTTTAATGAGGATGTATGGATGTAATTTGAAAAATTATCCAAAAATGGTAGTTTTTTTACGAAAATATTTCAGTGAGGGATTCATTCAATAGAGAAGAAATTAATGCTACAGTTGAAAATAAAAAAAAAGTTAGTCACCTTAAGTGAAGGGTTAGGTTATTATTATAATTGCAAATAGTATTTTTTATCTTTTAATTAGCATGGTATTTGTAATTCATTAGATGTCATCAGTTGTGAAAATGACTACTACCAAGTATGCTAAAGAATTTGTAGATTTTTTAAATGCATCCCCATCACCATATCATGCAGTTGATAATATTAAAAAGCATTTATTATCACATGGATTCAATGAATTAAGTGAAAGAGATGAATGGAATGGTAAAGTATCCAAGAAGGGTAAATACTTTGTTACTAGAAATAATTCATCAATAATTGCATTTATTATTGGTAATTTATGGAAACCAGGTAATCCAATTGCAATTACTGGTGCACATACTGATTCACCAGTATTACGTATTAAACCAGTATCTAAACGTACAACTGAAGGATTTATGCAAATTGGTGTTGAATGTTATGGTGGTGGTATTTGGCATTCATGGTTTGATTCAGATTTATCTATTGCTGGTAGAGTATTCGTTAATGAAAAAAGTACTGGTAAATGTGCATCTAAATTAGTTAATTTAGATAAACCATTATTAAAGATTCCAACATTAGCTATTCATTTAGATAGAACAGTTAATGAAAAATTTCAATTTAATAAAGAGAGTCAATTATTACCAATTGCTGGTTTAAGTAATAAAGATGGTAATAATAAAAAGAATAATAAAGGATGTTGCAATGATTCAAAGGAAAATACTGAAGATGCTAAATTTATCAAGGCAATTGTTGAAAGACATCATAATGATTTATTAGAATTAATTGCCAAAGAGATAAATATTGAATCAGTTAATGAAATTGAAGATTTTGAATTAATTTTATATGATAATAAGAAATCATGTTTAGGTGGTCTTCATGATGAATTTATCTTTTCTGGTAGATTAGATAATTTAACATCATGTTTTACATCAATGCATGGTATTACAGAAGCTACTGGTGATATAGATAATGAAATTGGTATTAGATTAATGGCATCATTTGATCATGAAGAGATTGGATCATCATCTGCACAAGGTGCTGATTCAAATTTCTTACCAAATATTTTAGAAAGATTAACAATATTAAATGGTGATGATAGTGATATTTCAAAACCAAATAATATAAGTAAAATATTACAAAGTTCATCAAAATCATTTTTCTTATCATCTGATGTTGCACATGGTGTTCATCCAAATTATGCATCAAAACATGAATCAAATCATAAACCTAATTTAGGTGAAGGTCCAGTAATTAAAGTGAATGCTAATCAACGTTATATGACAAATTCTGCTGGTATTATATTAATTAAAAAAATAAGTGAAATAAGTAAAATACCATTACAATTTTTTGTAGCAGCTAATGATTCACCATGTGGATCTACAATTGGACCAATACTTGCATCAAAGACTGGTATTAGAACATTAGATTTAGGTAATGCAATTTTAAGTATGCATTCAATTAGAGAAACTGGTGCTGTTAAAGATATTGAATATCAAATTAAATTATTTAAAGAATTTTTTGAAAAATATTCAAAATTAGAACAAGATATTATTGTTTAATAAGATAATTACTATATTATTTAACTCTTCTTTTTTTTAATTATTTATTATTATCACGTACTTATTATATCATCTATTTATTTCACAATCAAACATTATCTAGATATTTTATACTACTTCATACAATATACTATTTTAAATAGCAGTTCGTGAGAAATGATGAGGGAATTTCATTACGGCGCGTAAATTTATCTTAATAAAAGTAAGAAACTATAATAATACTACAATCAAAACTAACTATTATAAGATAGAACTAACAAGAACAAGATCCTAGAATTTAATTAAACAAGAAAGTTGATAATTATTCTAATTTATTAACCTTTCTTTTTTTCTCAATCGGATTACACACCGTTTAAAACTAGATTGGTAAAATATTCATAGAATCGTTATCGCAATGCACATTTTCTGATACGCTTATCCCCCTCTCTCCAATACAACAAATTAGAAAAGACTAGTTAATATGAACACTTCTCACTGATAGATCAAGTAATCATGAGACATCCCTATTTTAGCCGCTACTTTCACCAGGGACTTTTCCCTCAGTCTATCTTTAACTCTCTCTCTATACCAAGCGGCTCCGCGAATCGGCAGACACAGAGAAATGAAAACACTCGAACTTCAACCGAGTGTCTCTGCCAATTAACTATCTCCGAACTGGGCGGTGCTTGCCTTTGTCTGTGTCAGGAACTCCAAGTGCTTCCGCTGCCATCAAAATTGCTGTTGCGGCTGCTATCTATTCTATTTGTAGCACGCGGCCACGACAACAGCACGCCCAGAAGAGTAATGCTCAAGAGTCGATCCCAGACACTGCCGCGAAAAAAAAGAAATTTCATATCCACGTCGGTTGGTACCGTGACAGTTCCTACTGCAACAAGTTTCAAGAGATCAAGAAGTATACGTTGTTTACTGGCCGCAGGTTATGTACATCAAACGAAGAACAGGCTGTACAAGACAGGGCTCTTCTCCAGAAACAGGTCTCATATTAGCGGCTGATACCCACGACCCTGCTATCAAAGATTGGATACAACTCATCGGCTAGTAGTATTCACATCAAATTATTTTTTGCATCAACTTTTTTCTGTGTGTATGTTTTCATTTTGGTATACTTTTTCTTCTTTTTGACTAATGGATTCTTTATATCTTTAAAATAGGATATTACCACCCTTTGATTAGTTTTTTCATTCACTCATATATAAGAAAGCTCCTTTGTTGATTTCTAATTAATACTTTCCCATATCGCGGTTTTTTATTATAATAATAACTATCCTTCTTTAAATCATTTTCGGTTCTTTTAATATTTGTTATATTTAGTAAATAAACAAACAAACAAACTCCTTAATAATGGCTGATACTAGTTCTTCAAAACGTAGTATCTTGGATAATACTCATCCATCAACAGAATATGAAAGACGTGATTCCATATCTTCCGCTAAATCATCTGATAATTTAATGAAAAATGAAGATGCTTATCCATCTGATTCAGAAGAAGAATCTTTTCAAGATCATAGAATTCCACCACCACAACCAACTTCAACTAATTGGGCTGTTTGTGTCTTGTGTTTAATGATCGCTTTCGGTGGTTATATTGGTGGTTGGGATTCTGGTACTATTGGTGGTTTCGAATCCTCAAAAGATTTTATGAAAAGATTCGGTACTAAAAAAATAGTAGATGGTAATGATATTTATTATTTATCTAAAGTTAGAACTGGTTTAATTACTGCCATGTATAATATCGGTTGTGCCTGTGGTTCTTTCACTTTAGGTCGTTTAGGTGATACCGTAGGTCGTCGTGCTGGTTTATCCATCGCTGCTGGTATCTTTATGGCTGGTGTCATCATTCAAATTGGTTCTTTACATTATTGGTATCAATATATGATCGGTAGAATCGTTGCCGGTTGGGGTTATGGTTTAATCGCTGTTTTATCTCCAATGTTAATCTCTGAAGTCTCTCCAAGAAAAATGAGAGGTGCTATGGTCTCTTGTTATCAATTGATGACCACCTTAGGTATCTTCTTAGGTGATTGTACTGAATACGGTACTAAGAATTTCCATGACTCTAGAAATTGGAGAATTGGTCTTGGTTTACAATTCGCTTGGTGTTTATTCATGATGGCTGCTATGTTTTTAGTACCAGAATCTCCAAGATTTTTAGTCTCTGTTGGTAGAATTGAAGAAGCTAAAAGATCCGTTGCTAAATCTAATGGTGTCTCTACTGAAGATGCTTTAACTTTATGGGAAGTTGATGAAATTAGAATCTCTATTGAAAAACAAAGAATTGAAGGTGAAGCTTCCTGGTTCGCTATGTTCTCAATGAAAAATAAATTATTACCAAGAACTATTAATGGTATTATGTTATTAGCTTTACAACAATTGACTGGTGCTAACTATTTCTTCTACTACGGTACTGCTATTTTCAGATCTGTTGGTATTAAAGATGGTTATGAATCAGCTGTTGTTTTCGGTACCGTCAATTTCTTCTCTACTATTTGTGCTTTATTCTTCGTTGATACTTTAGGTAGAAGAAGAGTCTTATTGTATGGTGCTGTTGGTATGACTTGTTGTTTAGTCGTTTTCGCATCTGTTGGTGTTACTAGATTATGGCCACATGGTTACAAAGATGGTAGAACTTCTCAAGGTGCTGGTAACTGTATGATTTGTTTCGCTTCTTTTTTCTTGTTCTGTTTCGCTACTTCTTGGGCTCCAATTCCATTCGTCATTATCTCTGAATCTTTCCCAATGAGAGCTAAATATAAAGGTATGGCTTTAGCTACCATCTCTAATCAATTATGGAATTTCTGTATTGGTTTCTTCACTCCATTCATTACAGGTTCTATTAGATTCGCTTACGGTTACGTTTTCATGGGTTGTACTTGTTTCTCTTGGTTCTACACTTTCTTATTAGTTCCAGAAACTAAAGGTTTACAATTAGAAGATGTTGATATCATGTGGGAAGAAGGTACCTTAGCTTGGAAATCTTCTCACTGGGTTCCACCATCTCAAAGAAATGCCGGTTATGATCCAAAAGCCATGACTACTGATGAAAAACCAGTATGGAAGAGAATGTTCGGTCGTTAATCGAATAAAACTGCTAATTCATTTTTTATAAAAACTTCATGGTTCAGTTTTTTATTATTATTTTGTTCCTATTTTTTTTTCTCATTTTCAATAATTCCCCACATCTCTTATACAATTTAATTCAATGATATTATTATTATTCTCTCTAATAAGTTTACAAAATAAAAATTAGCTTTAATTTTCGGTCGATCATTTCTTTTTCCTTTATTACTCTTTTCTCTTTGGTTATTTTTCTAATGGTGGCAATTATAATACAACAATAATTTTTATTATTTTAATATTTTTTTACTCATTCATTGCTATTCAATTATTTTCTAATTTCCCTTATCAATTCATCAAAGCATCGTTTGTAAAAAAACAATTTGGTCATTTCTCAAGAACAATCCACTTTTGTTGTATCACTTATTATAATAAACCATTTTTAAAAGCATTAAAACCTCATATTCTCTATCATTTGTTTAATATTTTTTTTTGATGATTACCAATATATTGGATTAATTATCTTATTCTTTCTCAATTGATTGACCACCAATATTCTCATTTCTTTTTTGGTTCCAAAAAGTTTTGCTAAACATTTTTTTATTGTATTCTTAATAATAAAAAATAGATAATCCACATTACATACACTTTATAGATAAAAAGGATTTTTTTCTTTTTAAAAAAAAAATCTCCTAAATAAATAAACATAACGTTACTAAAAAAATTTCTAATTGCTTAACTTATTTATATAATGGCAGCAAACTGTCTTATCTTTTGCAAATTCTCTTCGAGAATGCTCAACAGTACTTGGCTTGTACCTGTACGTCATGCGATGGAGAGAGAAAGACAGGACAAAAATTCATCTTATTACTCGAAATGGAAGAGACATAGGAGAACAGGCCCATTATCTTGCCACAACTCCGCCTTAACTGAAGAGATTTATCCGACATTGTCTCATCTTCTGAAGAAAGGTTATGCTTTCTCGCAGTGGGCACACTACTTGAACAAAGTAAAACCTGCACAAATCTAACGTTAATCGCTCATCGCGTTTGTTCCACGGTTGGCCTAGAAAACTGCCGAGATGGAAAAATATGTACCGGACAGAGAGAACTCCGTAGTCTCGGAAAATTTAAAAGAGACAATTCTTTCATAACCGGGAAGAAAACTAGATCTTTGCAACAGAACGTCATAGTATTGAGAATAATAACTCACAAAAATGGAGCAACTGCGATATAGGCAACTAGCTAATGAAATACTCGATCTTGTAATCGGGTATCCGAGGGACACGAAAAGACAGTATTACTCCTGATAGGCCATACTATTACGTAAAAGAGAGACCATGTGGTATCCATCACATTTTAAAAAATTATTAAAAACTTCAAATAATCGGAGAATGGTGATATCTGTATATATATATGGTAATGAAGTTGAAATTTTTTAAAATAATTTGGAAAAATTATTTCAGTAATCGCAAAAAAAGATTTTTTTTTATCAAAAAAAGATATGAATTCATGAAAATATACATTTAAATAGATTAATTATTATAGAAATGAGTAGAGAGATTAAATTAGGAAAAATTAAAGGAGTAAATTAAAAAATTAGAAGATAGGGAATGCTTTGCAATATGGGCCCACTACAAAGACCAGAAAATATTGTTAAAAAAATGATTGAGATTAAAATAGTGAGAGATATTTGGAGAAAAGATTGATCAACAATCTTTCAAAAAAAATAATAAAAATGATGATTAAGGGTATTAAATTAAAGTGATATTGGGATATATTAAGACCATAACCCATATCAACCAAATTGAAATATTAGTGAAGTTTATCATAAAAATATTAGTAATGAGTTAAAATTGTGAAATAAAATGAAATGTGAAATATCAAATAAGCACATTATGAGATTGTTTATTTACCACCGAACATTCTCTTGTAAATTGGTGTGTCATCGTTGGCTAAGGCATCAGTGTCGTATTGAGAACCTCTTTCAGATGGTGGAACCCAGTTGGAAGATAACCAAGCTAAGGTACCTTCTTCCCACATAACATCGACATCTTCTAAGACTAAACCTTTGGTTTCTGGAACTAACAAGAAAGTGTAGACCCATGAGAAGATAATACAACCCATGAAGACGTAACCGTAAGCGAATCTAATAGCACCAGTAATAAATGGAGTGAAGAAACCAATAGCGAAATTCCACATTTGGTTAGAAACGGTAGCTAAAGTCATACCCTTGGCTTTACATCTTAAAGAGTAAGATTCAGAGATAATAACGAAAGGAATTGGAGCCCAGGAAGTAGCGAAACAGAAAATGAAGAAACATGAGAAACAAATCATACAGTTACCAGCACCTTGAGAAGAGATACCAGATAAGTGACCCTTTGGCCATAATAACTTAACACCGACAGAGGCGAAAACAACCATACAACAAGTCATACCGAAGGCACCGTATAATAAGACTCTTCTTCTACCTAAGGTATCGACGAAGAATAAAGCAATGATAGTGGAGAAGAAATTGACAGTACCGAAAACAACAGCAGCTTCGAAACCATCTTGGATACCAACAGACTTGAAAATGGTAGTACCGTAGTAGAAGAAATAGTTAGCACCAGTCAATTGTTGTAAAGCTAATAACATAATACCATTCATAGTTCTTTCTAAGTTTCTGTGTTTCATGGAGAACATTTCGGTCCAAGTAGACTCACCTTCAGCTCTTTGCTTGTCAACAGCAACTTGAATTTCATCTAATTCCCAAGCAGTAACTGGATCATCGACAGAGACAGCGTTAGATTTGGCAATAGATTTCTTAGCTTCTTCAATTAAACCTTTTTCGACTAAGTATCTTGGGGATTCAGGAACTAAAGCCATAGAAGCAGCCATAAATGTACACCAAGCAAATTGTAAACCTAGACCAATTCTCCATTCTCTGGAGTTACCATAACCCTTACAACCTAATTCAGTACAGTCACCTAAGAAGATACCCATAGTAATCATTAATTGATAAGAAGAAACCATAGCACCTCTCATGTTCTTTGGAGAGACTTCAGAAATCAACATAGGAGATAAAATAGCAATTAAACCATAACCCCAACCAGCAACAATTCTACCAATCATATATTGGTACCAAGCATGGAAAGAACAGATTTGGACAATAACACCGGCCATGAAGATCATAGATGCTAAAGTTAAACCCTTCTTTCTACCAATAGTATCACCTAAACGACCTAAGGTGAAAGCACCACCAGCGCAACCAACGTTATACATGGAAGTAATTAAACCAGTTCTAGCTTTTTGTAAGTAATAAGTTGTGGTACCATCAGAATTGTGGTGAGCAGTACCGAATCTTCTCAAGAAATCAGGCATGGATTCGAAACCACCAATAGTACCAGAATCCCAACCACCAATGAAACCACCGAAAGCAACCATGACACATAAGACACAGACACCCCAGTTAGTACCTGAAGCAGCAGGTGGTGGAGCATCACCAGAGATATGATGTGGTTCATCTAAAGATTGAATGTCATCAGAACCAGTTTTTAATGAATCAAGATCATCACCTTTTTCACTTGGAGTGGAAATGGCAGAGTTGACTTCATTGTATTGTTCATTGTGAGAGACCTTTGAAGTGATCTCACTTTCGATAATAGTATCTTTGTCAGATTTAGTATCAGACATTATTGAATGTTTTTGCTTTGGATTGTTATTCTATAATAAATAATATAAGATATGAGAAATATAAAGAAGCAAGAATATATGAAATAAAGAAGAATATACATGGGTTTATATACCATTATTTTTTTCAATTTCATCCCACTGAAATTAAAAAAAGAACTAATATTTGTTGTCGTTGTTTTTTTTTTTCAACAATAATGTCAATGTGTTTTTGCTATCCAGCATAATTTAGTGGAGGAGTCTTCCCCAGATTCGACAGTATGAGTGAAGTGTATTTCCCCAAAGATTGACAATCATAACAAGATGCAAACAAAGCTGGCGTTTCCTCAGTGTCCAAGTAACCCCCGCTATTATTGTCATTTCCTATTTCAACCCCATATTTAGGGAAAACAATCAAAGGATATACGAAAGATATACAAACAAATAATCCAGAGTTAGTACATACTTCCTTAAAGAGCATCTCTTAGCGTGACAACCCGCACCAGACAGCTTCTTGATAGACCTCAACTATCTAGCAACGGCCTTACAAAACAGAGGATAGGTCGTGATTTCACACTAAATCTCTCAGGGCTCTATATGTTCTTAACTCCATACGCCTTGTCATTTCTCTATCAGCGGTTTCTGCAGCGGAAAATTGAGATAGTCGGTGTTTGAAAAGGCATAAGTAACTCCATCGAGTATACATAACGCCGCTCTCCGGGCTTAAATCGGAGTGGCGCTCGGAGATAAGTGTTACTGGCGGCGTTCTTTCTTCCAAACAGGAAAGCTTCTTCCCGGCTAAAATACTTTAAAGAATATGCAGATTAATACTGTGCAGGAAATATATTCAGTGGAAGGAAACGCGTCTTAGAAACGGTCTTTTGAGTGGGCGGCTAGCACGGATCGGATTTAATTTATGGAGTACCCTTCAGCTATTTCTATGATTACTCAGAGTTGTTTATCATGGCATTGGCGTTAAAGAGTCCAGTAATAGGACTCTTAGACATTAAAGGACAGCAGCGCTGTTAATAACTATTGGATATTACCGGTTAAACAGCGACTTTATTTTTTTAACAAGAAAAAAAGAAAAAGAAATGCAACGTAGATCAAATGATGGATTGGAATCGTTATTTTCTCATTTCTTTCTGAAAAGAAAAAATATTTCGTGAATCAAAATATAATAAGGTAAATCTTAAATTAGTATTTGATATTGCTGGTCTTTTCAAATATTATGAGAGAAAATAAATTAGAAAAAGTTCTTGTGGAGAAAAAAAAAATGTAGATGACTCTAATGATAGTAGTGTAGCAAGATATTAAAAAAAAATAAGAGTGTGACAGTTAATTTGATATCTTCCTGTCATATATACATTACACATTGCCAGTTTGAAAAGAATTGTAAAGTTGAAATAAGCAGAATTAATGATTATGGAGACTGTTAATTCAGGTTATTTCTAGCTTTATGTATCTTGTATCATCAAGATAGAACCATTTTATTATAAATTAAAAATATCAATTCAATAGAAGTAGTTAAGTCAACTATTAAATCTTGTGAAGAAATATCTTACGAACATATTAAAACTTTGAATCTTATCCTTGAGTCTTATCTTGTTGTATCGTTTTCGTTTCTTGAATAATTGTAAAATAATTAAATAGAATTCAAAATTACTATAAGTTTCTTTAACGTAGTATTTCTTGTTTATTTCAAATTTCAATAAATTAATTTCAGATCTAAAATATGTTTTACTTTAGTAGATTATTCAGGATGTAGTTTTGATATATTTTTTTTTTCTTCAATTTACATTAGTAGTCTTAATATAATCTGTTTTTCATGATCTTGACTACAACAAAAATGTTTAAACATATTAAGGTATAATCACAATAAATATAAATTCATATTTAACAAATATTCTATCTTTTTTTAATAATGTTTATACTGATATAACTATAGTAATTATTTTTATTCATTTTAAAAATCAATAAATACTAAATCTTAAAATTATAACAAAATATAAAAAAATTGTTCCTTTTTAAATAATTCCTATTGAGGAGATGAGTCCAACGTATTTGGATATTTTACTAAATTAAGAAATTTTTTAGTTTTTAAAAACTTCCGAATTAGGACTAAATTACCGACTTTTTATTACATAGCTATATAATTTTTTACAAGGTATTATTACATTAATACTACAATTTTATTACATTATCAAGAGTACAAGGTATTTTATTTTTTTATTAGGCCTACTTTTTTTCTAATATTCAATCTTTATTAGATTTTAATGTGATAGAATTTTTTTTTTTTTACAAAGAAAAAATAAGACAAAACTACTATTCAAGATTTTAAAATAAGATAATATTATCAAGATTCAATACAAGTACCCAAGATTTTTCTTTTTTTCTAATTTGAAAAGACAATCAACTAATAACAAGAAAAAGCAACAACAATAAAAATTTACTACCGTTTGTTTATTAATGCATCTTTTCTTTTGTGAATTATCCGAATTATTTTTTTTCCATTAAGATTCAATTTTTTTTTTAGAATAGATCCAGTCTATTTTTATAAGGGAGCGGGGTCAATTTTGAAAAGGGTACCGCCATTATTTTCATTTTCACCCTCCAATAATTATTTCAATTAATAATTAATTTATTAATCGGAAATATGAAGTTATTACCATCACTATTAAAAAATCATAATAAACCGGAAATAAAGAAGCTCTAATAATGTTGTTCCAAAAACACGTTCTTTCAAACTTTCACTACAACTTTGTTGATCAAATGAATAGAAATAGAAATCACGACAATATCAAACTTACTCCTTGCTCATCTATGTTTCTTGAATCAATAATAATATAGTGTATGGGATCTATTGTTATTCAAAAAATTGTAATCGTGGCTAGTTAAGAACTCCTCATTTACCATTTTGGATAGCATCACGCTGGCTAATCCCATAGTAAATCGGTTTCTGTAACTATTGAAACATTAAAATCTGTCTCTTCGAAGTATTCACTCTTGTTCAATTTGTGATCCATCTTGGTACTAGTTACCTAGATGCCCCAGGTTTCGTAGTTTAATTGCTCTATTCCGTTTATTTCTGCCCCATTAACTCTGGAGTGTGGGGCCCTCAGCGGTCGACACCCACCCGCACAGAGAAACTCCTGCCGGGGATAAATGCTTCACTAACAAATTAGGTGCTTATTACCGGTTGCCGGGGTGCAAGCAGAAAACGAATCATTGATGGGCTTCACGCGCATAGCAACGCGTTGCACGGCTGTCTCACTGACAGAAAAGTGCTATTTGCTCCCCCACTAGGGCGTGACCCTCTTAAAGTGTTACCGCTAAGCCAGTGCTTTTCTAGGCTGAAATTTTCATACAAATTGAAGTATATCTAACAATCGATTAACCCCACTTAAATGATTCTCCATGTATTTTTTCACTCTCTTCAACGTCTTCTAATAGGTAATGTTAACCCTCTTTTCGTGATCTAGTTAATGATTAATGCTTTACATGCACCTCTCTATATCTGAATCTAGTAATAATTCTGCTAAAGTGCTATTATTGGCTATGAAAAAACATGTTCCTGTTGCATTATGTTGTTATGATTCAATAATTAAACATTAATGTGGGGAAGATTCATTTTTCAAAAAGTATAAAAAGGGTCACTTGTATTCTATTATTTCAAAATTGAAAATATATTATCTCTCTTTTATTCTTATTTTATAAGAAATCATCAACAAAAAACAAACGCTAATCATCCTTGACTTCACTCATTATACCAAAGTAATAAAAAAACAACAACATATATTAACAATAATTAAATTATTACTATAATCATCATGGCTGACATTAAATCTGATAGAGATACTGTCATCGAAAGTGATACATTATCAAAAATTTCGAATGTCGAAAAAGAAAATGAAGTCAATTCTATTATATCTAGTCCAATCATCAAATCTGATGATGAATCATTAAAAACTGGTTCTGATGACATTCAATCTTTAGATGAACCACATCATATCTCTGGTGATGCTCCACCACCTGCTGCTTCAGGTACTAACTGGGGTGTCTGTGTCTTATGTGTCATGGTTGCTTTCGGTGGTTTCATTGGTGGTTGGGATTCTGGTACTATTGGTGGTTTCGAATCCATGCCTGATTTCTTGAGAAGATTCGGTACTGCTCACCACAATTCTGATGGTACCACAACTTATTACTTACAAAAAGCTAGAACTGGTTTAATTACTTCCATGTATAACGTTGGTTGCGCTTGTGGTGCTTTCACCTTAGGTCGTTTAGGTGATGTTATCGGTAGAAAGAAGGGTTTAACTTTAGCTTCTTTAATCTTCATGGCCGGTGTTATTGTCCAAATCTGTTCTTTCCATGCTTGGTACCAATATATGATTGGTAGAATTGTTGCTGGTTGGGGTTACGGTTTAATTGCTATTTTATCTCCTATGTTGATTTCTGAAGTCTCTCCAAAGAACATGAGAGGTGCTATGGTTTCCTCCTATCAATTAATGATTACTATGGGTATTTTCTTAGGTGACTGTACCGAATTAGGTTGTAAGGGTTATGGTAACTCCAGAGAATGGAGAATTGGTCTAGGTTTACAATTTGCTTGGTGTACATTTATGGCTGCTTCTATGGCTTTAGTTCCTGAATCCCCAAGATACTTAGTCGAAAAAGGTTTAATTGAAGAAGCTAAGAAATCTATTGCCAAATCTAACGCTGTCTCTGTCGATGATCCAGTTACTGCTTGGGAATTAGATGAAATTCAAGTTGCTGTTGACAAGCAAAGAGCTGAAGGTGAGTCTACTTGGACCGAAATGTTCTCCATGAAACACAGAAACTTAGAAAGAACTATGAATGGTATTATGTTATTAGCTTTACAACAATTGACTGGTGCTAACTATTTCTTCTACTACGGTACTACCATTTTCAAGTCTGTTGGTATCCAAGATGGTTTCGAAGCTGCTGTTGTTTTCGGTACTGTCAATTTCTTCTCCACTATCATTGCTTTATTCTTCGTCGATACCTTAGGTAGAAGAAGAGTTTTATTATACGGTGCCTTCGGTATGACTTGTTGTATGGTTGTCTTCGCCTCAGTTGGTGTTAAATTGTTGTGGCCAAAGGGTCACAAGGCTGGTATTTCTTCTCAAGGTGCTGGTAACTGTATGATTTGTTTCTCATGTTTCTTTATCTTCTGTTTCGCTACTTCCTGGGCTCCAATCCCTTTCGTTATTATCTCTGAATCTTACTCTTTAAGATGTAAAGCCAAGGGTATGACTTTAGCTACTATCTCTAATCAAATGTGGAATTTCGCTATTGGCTTCTTCACTCCATTTATTACTGGTGCTATTAGATTCGCTTACGGTTACGTCTTCATGGGTTGTATTATCTTCTCATGGGTCTACACTTTCTTGTTAGTTCCAGAAACCAAAGGTTTAGTCTTAGAAGATGTCGATGTTATGTGGGAAGAAGGTACCTTAGCTTGGTTATCTTCCAACTGGGTTCCACCATCTGAAAGAGGTTCTCAATATGATGCTGATGCCTTAGCTAATGATGACACTCCAATCTACAAGAGAATGTTCGGTGGTAAGTAAACAATCTCATAATGTGCTTATTTGATAAATAACAACTTTTATGCCTTAATTTTTTTCATGACTTCAAACATTACATCCAATTAATTATTCCTCATTTTTTCATTACTTTTAATACTTTACAGTAACTAACAAATATTTCCTCATTTTTATTATTACTTTTTCAATCACTACTTTCTGTCATTTTTATTATTCCACATTAAAAACTCTCATTTTTCTCATTTTTTTGTTTTCGATTTCCCTCATAGTTAGTATTACTGCCCCCTCTTACTTTTTATATATTATTCTTCTCTATAATGTTATAATTTACGTTTAATAAGCACTTTATCTTTTCAATTATGATTTTTTCTTTTGGAAATTATCATTTAATTTCTAATATTTCTACCCAATTAACAAGTTGTAAGGAAGTTATTTTTTTTACCGCTGGTGTCGTCTGATTCTTAAAATAATTCCAAGATACTTTCTTATTGATTCATTATTCTTTTTGCATTACATTTTGCAAGATATTCAAGTTACAACCTACCAATGTCAAGCGGTTTAAGAGGGTGACAGCAAATATGACTATTATTTCTGCATTAACCAAAATGCATCAGGGCGTATTTCTCAAGAAGAAGGGATTATCACATACAAGCCAGAATTAAGAAAAAAGTTGTTAAAATGCATTACAATAATTTACTAATTGAACTTAGGATATTCTATTAGTTTTGCCTCTCTATTTTAAGAGTTATTAGTAAATTTTTTTTTGTTAATCATTAGCTCGGAAGACATTCTCCCATGAATGTAAGTAATTTCAAATAGTATACTTTATGAGATAACACCAAACGCTGATTCTCAAGACTAGTGGCGACTATTTTAACATTTTATTATCTAGACAGGGCTCTCTTTAGATTTTTTTGTTATTATTTCGATTAATACAGTCTAAGTAAGGGGCATATAACTAGTCATAAGCCGACTGTAATATAAGTCTCGTCAAATAAGTCATCCAACCAATTGAATATGTATCTAAAGTATTATGCCGCTCAGCAAGAAGGACATTCCTCGGTAAACGTTGACCCGTTCTTATGGCGTTGGTTGCAAATACTTCAAGTTAACTATTAGGAAGTCAATTAACCCATGACTGTCGGAAAAATGTTAGTTCATATCTCATACCTTAACGTTCGGGTGCCTCTCTCCCGCAACAATGAGAATGAGAAAGATACCCAAAGTTGTCAATAATAAAGTAATCACCCCACGTTACTCCAAGTTCCGCCGTTCTACAGCACTATCTAGGGCCGGGGCACATAGCTCCATGGCACTTCCAACTGTCATAATACCCCAATAACACGACTAATAATAAAGGCTCACTCATTAATTTGTATCATGATAGTATACAAACCTTCGGAACATTAAAAGCCATTATACTTGGTATTATGGATGAGCGACTCTCATTGGCGCTTTGCAACCTTCAGAGCAGGCAAAGTAACGTATAATAAACATCATCCTCAGTTCACGCTTTCTCACAGAAATCCTTCTAGCATGCAGCTTTTCTCAGATGATAGGTAATTGGGACCTTGGCATACCATTGCCTGTCGCAAATAGCTGCCAAGGTGGCTAATAGGAATGGAACTTTAAGGATAACGCGAAGTTAATAAGTTAAAAAACAATATTAACCAGCAATTGCTGTATGAGAAAACACATTAAAAACAATGACAATACCTTTTCTCTTATCCCACTCTATCCACGCCTTCGGTACAGGCCATGCTTTGATTTTAAATCGCAGAAATTTCCGCCCAGGCGCGTGGGATAACGGACCTTTGTAAATCGGATTGCCGCTTGAAAAAATATACAATTTCTTAGTTAATCACTAGAAGCAATATGCCAAAAATGACGTAGCAAATTAGCTTCCTCCTGATATTTATGATTTTCAATAGGAATTTATGAAGTATTGCAACACATTGTTCGGACCACAGAAGTTCTATGCCCAAACAAGTTATTAAAATGGAATTGGTGGCTAAGTACAAGTCATTATACTTGACAAAAGTATAAACAATCCACTAATAATCACATCGATCCATATGCAAACTATTTCCCGTCTATTTTCAAAGTTATGTGGAGAAGCTAGGTAGCATCAAATGATAAACATTTGGAGGTAGCCATGAGTCTATCATTGTATTGAATTTAAAGAAAACCTCGAGCAATATCTACAGGTAGTGGCCAGCACAATAAATTGACCAGAAGGTGGGGTATTACTGTTAAAATTTTTATGAACTTGATTCTTAAAATAGTATTCTTTTCAAAGTAGAAATCATGAAAACATTTACACTCAAACACGAAAAATAAAGGCCCTGCCATGCTTTTATATTCAAAGAGGCACGTACGTTCCATATGCATTTACATCTACCATTTTCTCAAAATCAAACATATATAAACCCCAAGTATTTTTCATCTTGAATCTATTAATTCCCTTCTTCTTTAATAATTTCTTGTAGAATAAAAAACCACAAATATATTCATCATTATTCAGTATGTCTGATCACTCTGAAAAAGAAACCATTATCGAGGAGCATGTCCATGACTCCAAAGATGTCTCAAGTGACTTCAATGAAGTAAACTCTGCTATTTCAACACCATCTAGTAAAGCCTCTGAACAAATTTCTAAAATCGACTCTGAAGACATCGACTCTTTAGATGAACCACATCATATCTCAGGTGATGCTGCTCCACCAGCTCCAGCTGGTACCAATTGGGGTATTTGTGTCCTATGTTTTATGGTTGCTTTCGGTGCATACATTGGTGGGTGGGATTCCGGTACCATTGGTGGTTTTGAATCTCAACCGGATTTCTTAAGAAGATTCGGTACTGCTCGTCATAACCAAGATGGTACCACAACTTATTATTTGCAAAAAGCTAGAACTGGTTTAATCACTTCCATGTATAATGTTGGTTGTGCTTGTGGTGCTTTCACTTTAGGTCGTGTTGGTGATATCATTGGTAGAAAGAAAGGTTTAACTATCGCCTGTTTTCTGTTCATGGCTGGTGTTATTGTCCAAATTTGTTCTTTCCATGCTTGGTACCAATATATGATCGGTAGAATTGTTGCTGGTTGGGGTTATGGTTTAATTGCTGTCTTGTCTCCAATGTTAATTGCTGAAGTCGCTCCAAAGAACATGAGAGGTGCTATGGTTTCATCCTATCAATTGATGTGTACCTTAGGTATCTTCTTAGGTGATTGTACTGAATTAGGTTGTAAGGGTTATGGTAACTCCAGAGAATGGAGAATTGGTCTAGGTTTACAATTTGCTTGGTGTTCCTTCATGGTTGCCTCTATGGCCTTAGTTCCTGAATCCCCAAGATATTTGGTTGAAAAGGGTCTGATTGAAGAAGCTAAGAGATCTATTGCCAAATCTAATGCTGTCTCTATTGATGATCCAGTCACTTTATGGGAATTAGATGAAATTCAAGTCGCCGTTGACAAGCAAAGAGCTGAAGGTGAATCCACATGGGCTGAAATGTTCTCCATGAAACATAGAAACTTGGAAAGAACTATGAATGGTATTATGTTATTAGCCTTCCAACAATTGACTGGTGCCAATTATTTCTTCTACTACGGTACTGAAATTTTCAAGTCTGTTGGTATTGAGGATGGTTATGAAGCTGCTGTTGTTTTCGGTACTGTCAATTTCTTCTCTACTATTATTGCACTTTTCTTCGTTGATACCTTAGGTAGAAGAAGAGTCTTACTATATGGTGCTGTTGGTGAAACTTGTTGTATGGTTGTTTTTGCTTCTGTTGGTGTTAAATTATTATGGCCAAAGGGCCATTTAGCAGGTATTTCCTCTCAAGGTGCTGGTAACTGTATGATTTGCTTCTCTTGTTTCTTCATTTTCTCATATGCTGTTTCTTGGGCTCCAATTCCTTTTGTCATTATCTCCGAATCTTACTCCTTAAGATGTAAGGCCAAGGGTATTACCTTAGCTACCATATCCAATCAATTATGGAATTTCTGTATTGGTTTCTTCACTCCATTCATTACATCTGCTATCAGATTCGCCTATGGTTACGTCTTCATGGGTTGTATTATTGCTTCATGGGTTTACACCTTCTTATTAGTTCCAGAAACCAAAGGTTTAGTCTTAGAAGATGTCGATGTTATGTGGGAAGAAGGTACCTTAGCTTGGTTATCTTCCAACTGGGTTCCACCATCTGAAAGAGGTTCTCAATACGACACTGATGCTTTAGCCAACGATGACACACCAATTTACAAGAGAATGTTCGGTGGTAAATGAAGCACATATTAACTCAATTAAAATTTTTGCTTATATTTTTTGTCACAGTCATTCGTGTAACATTTATTATTTTTTACATTTCAATATTTCATCTGTTTTAATATCCCCTTCAATTTTAACGTTAACAAATCTCTCTTTCCTATTTTATTTATTCATCTCTTTCTTACCATTTTTAAATTTTTTATTGTTAACGATTTCTTTCCAAAAATTGAATCTAATTATTTTATTTGCCAAAATGTAATTATAAATTTCCCTAAAATTTAATATTAATTAATTTCCTCATTTTTTCTGTTGCTTTTATTATTCTTTTATTTTTATTATTCACTTGAGTAGTCAACCGACTATTATTATATTTCAATAATTTCATTATTGTCTCTTCTCATCATTTTTAACTTTTCTTTAATATTTATCCTCCCTAATTAATATTAATAATTATCATTTTAATCAATTTTTTACTTTACTTTTTTTTCTTAGTTCTTCCATATTTAATATTCCTAGAATTTTTTAGATACTACACTGATATGTTATATCCATAAGAAAGACCATAAAAGAGGAAAATGTACGAAAAAGGCGCCTAACATATCGTATATGAGGTTATTCACGGAATGCTCAGGACTCTCCTTCGAAGGTGTTAAAATTACTTTACCATGATTTACAAATAATATTTTAAGTTATACCATTTGTTTTTTCTTTCTTTCTATTTACTAAAGTATTATTGGAAATTGGTGCCGGAGTTAACAGAGATTATCACACGGAATTAAAGCAAAGTAAATCTAAGCGTATAACCTTTTTAACACCGGGAATAAAATAAGATGGAGAAAAAATAATGACATTACCTTAGGTTCCTTCTAGCAGGGTTTCCGGAGGTTAAAACTTATTCCTTTCAAGTTATCGAAAGATCTATGCAGTGGAATTACTATGGGTGAACAGTAATAAGCCCCGGTGATAGGAAATAACTAAAACTGGAGAACGGTTTTAAACTGGAGAAATTAATCATCTAGCATTTTCTTTGTTTGTATTCCTGACGGTAAACAGTGCTCAAGCTGCTTGTCAAGCTCTTTCTCATACTAATATATAATATCCAGTAACTTCACCAATTCATTGTCCTCTATGATATTTCATATCATTTACTTCGTTTTATTTGGTATATTTTTTGTAGCAATATGAAATCAATATTATAATAAAAAAATATAATCAAATGACTATCAATATGGTAATACATAGTGCATCAATTAGTTGAATATCACCTAAGTAAAGGAAAAAGAAACCAAAATTAAAATTTCATCTATCAAAGTGTTTAACATAATGCATTCAATGATAGGTTGAATAGTAGAAAGCAATTCTCCTTATTGAAGTGGTTAATTAAAGTTTAACAAATTCTTTCTCATTTGTTTTTATTACCGCTTTCGTTGTCTATTAATATCTTCATTATTTTTATCGTGTTTTAATAATGTGGGGTATTACTGTTTAAATATCCCAGAATAGCATAATGATTAAAACAAAATGATCCAAGAAAGTACCCCACACCGAGTCGTTTAACATGTATGATTGATTTCTAAAAAAAAAGAAACACAGAAACAACAATTCTAATAATAGATGGAGTTATCATACAATGAAATTACATTAATTTAATATTGGAAATTCTTAATACAAGACGTTTTCGAACCTCTAATAATAAGTATTAACCACTATTAAATCACAGCAGAGAGATGTGACTATTGTAACAAAAAATAACGGTTGAAAGATTCAAACAATATATTTTTTAATTACTATTCCTTTAGTAGTGAAATTCATATCTTTTTGAAGCTAGAACGATAATAATCGAAAAATAGAAAAATATTTGAATTTGTTCTATCATGCGAAATGCTAAGCTTAACTGAGAATATTACTGAGAAGAAAGGTATATCATTACTGTCTCCTCAAAATTTCACTTGTTTTTCAGATGATAAACCTTATAAGAAATCAATCCTAGTGGATTCTCATACCGCTCGACAAAAAAATATACTAATTAGGGACCTTATTACAACAAGCTTGCAAAAATAATAATACTACATTTAGTATTTCTCGTCAAAGATATTATATTGCTGGCAGATAATGATAATCTCATGTGTATTATCTAAGAGCTTGGGATAAAGACAAAGTGAATATACTTGACACAGAAAAGAACGCGATAAACAGAAATATTCTATATTCAAGGATCCAATGCTGAGGAGTAGGTCGGGATATTTGCAGAGGCAGGGATCACCATGCTAAGAATCCCCGCAGAAATTTTGTGAAATAGATAAACAACAACAACCACTATTTTTAAGCGATGGTACCTCGATGTCTTACAATTCACAGTAATGGACAGAGTATATGTAAACCTCAAATAGGAAGAACCACGGTCGAGACTGCAGATGGTGGTGATCCCTGCGAGAGATCTGTAGTTTCGATATCCACAACATGTTACAGTTTTCCAGCAACAACAAACTTTGATAACGCGCGCTTCCAAATATGCATCTTAACGTGGAGAATTACTGGATGCGGATAATGTCAACTTTGCCTCGGCCAATGATTCCCACTTTGAAAAATATTTTTTGCGGAGGAAGACAATCCAAATTAGGAAGAGTATTTGAGTCTATTGCAGGTATTCTGTGCCCAGGGATTTTCAATATGCTCTGGTTTTGTTTAATATTGAGGTGGCAATGATATTAGTCGCGAATAAGGTACATCAAAAAAGGTGGAGAGTTTTTTGCTTTTTATTAAATTTTCACAAAGCATTAAATCCTGCATTGAATGTTAAACCCTCAATGTCTAAGAAGGTACTGCACAATTGAGGTTGCTATGGGGCATTTTCTGGAGAAATTTACTAATATTCAATTTCATTGTTATGATTTTTCAACTAAAATAGAAATGTAGTGAAAAGAATTCCCTGTCACAGTAATTCATATTTTGCAATAGCGCCAACCATTTGTTCAAGAGAAGCAATAACAATAACATTAGATGGTGGGGAACGGAGCACAGTAATCCAATATACTATTTGACGTTAGGACTCTGGATCATGGTGTTCATGTTGTAGTCATTTCTTGCAACATTTAAACATATATAAAGGACCTTCATTTTTAACATATATCTTAATATTATCTCACTCTATTCTTATTACAAATCTTTCTTCTAATAAAAAATCATCACGAATAATAACATATTCAAATATGTCTGACACTAAATCTGACAAAGATACTATTATCGAAAGTGAGATCGCTTCCAAGGTCTCTCACGATGAACAATTTAACGAAATTAATTCCGCTATCTCTACCCCAAGTGAAAAAGGTATGGATAACGATTCCTTAAAGACTGGTTCTGAAGACTTAGATTCTTTAGATGAACCACATCACATTTCTGGTGATGCTCCACCACCAGCTCCAAGTGGTACTAACTGGGGTATTTGTATCCTATGTTTCTTAGTCGCTTTCGGTGCTTTCATTGGTGGTTGGGATTCTGGTACCATTGGTGGTTTTGAATCTCAACCTGATTTCTTAAGAAGATTCGGTACTGCTCATCACAATGAAGATGGTACTACTACTTATTACTTACAAAAAGCTAGAACTGGTTTAATCACTTCCATGTATAATGTTGGTTGTGCTTGTGGTGCTTTCACTTTAGGTCGTTTAGGTGATGTTATTGGTAGAAAGAAGGGTTTAACCTTAGCTGCTGGTATCTTCATGGCTGGTGTTATTGTTCAAATCTGTTCTTTCCACGCTTGGTATCAATATATGATCGGTAGAATTGTTGCCGGTTGGGGTTATGGTTTGATTGCTGTCTTGTCTCCAATGTTGATTGCTGAAGTCTCTCCAAAGAACATGAGAGGTATTTTAGTTTCCTTATACCAATTGATGTGTACTTTAGGTATCTTCTTAGGTGATTGTACTGAATTAGGTTGTAAGGGTTATGGTAACTCCAGAGAATGGAGAATTGGTCTAGGTTTACAATTCGGTTGGTGTACTTTCATGGCTGCTTCTATGGCTTTAGTTCCTGAATCCCCAAGATACTTAGTTGAAAAAGGTTTGATTGAAGAAGCTAAGAGATCTATTGCTAAGTCCAACGCTGTCTCTATTGACGATCCAGTTACCGCTTGGGAATTGGATGAAATTCAAGTTGCTGTTGACAAGCAAAGAGCTGAAGGTGAGTCTACTTGGACCGAAATGTTCTCCATGAAACACAGAAACTTAGAAAGAACTATGAATGGTATTATGTTATTAGCTTTACAACAATTGACTGGTGCTAACTATTTCTTCTACTACGGTACTACCATTTTCAAGTCTGTTGGTATCCAAGATGGTTACGAAGCTGCTGTTATTTTCGGTACTGTCAATTTCTTCTCCACTATTATTGCTTTATTCTTCGTTGATACTTTAGGTAGAAGAAGAGTCTTATTATACGGTGCCTTCGGTATGATCTGTTGTATGGTTGTTTTCGCCTCTGTCGGTGTCAAGTTATTATGGCCAAAGGGTCACTTATCTGGTATCTCTTCTCAAGGTGCTGGTAACTGTATGATTTGTTTCTCATGTTTCTTCATTTTCTGTTTCGCCGTCTCTTGGGCTCCAATTCCTTTCGTCATTATCTCCGAATCCTACTCTTTAAGATGTAAGGCCAAGGGTATTACTTTAGCTACTATCTCCAATCAATTGTGGAATTTCGCTATTGGTTTCTTCACTCCATTTATCACTGGTGCTATTAGATTCGCTTACGGTTACGTCTTCATGGGTTGTATTATCTTCTCATGGGTTTACACTTTCTTATTAGTCCCAGAAACCAAGGGTTTAGTTTTAGAAGATGTTGATATCATGTGGGAAGAAGGTACCTTAGCTTGGTTATCCTCCTCTTGGGTTCCACCATCTGAAAGAGGTTCTCAATACGACACCGATGCTTTAGCCAACGATGATGTTCCAATCTACAAGAGAATGTTCGGTGGTAAATAAACATCGTAACTTTTATCGAAATTATTTTATTAACAAACTTATTTTTTTTCAGTCCCCTCTTATTATTCACAAATTTTTTCCCTCTCACTTTTTACTTTAATTTTTTGCACATTTTTCACTTTATTTGATTCCCAAATTTCTCATTTTTTAATTATAAACTCCATTTTTTAATGTTTTACACATATTCACCCTTTTATTAATCTCCAAAATAATTAGTTGGCCACTAATTTACTTAATTTTTTGATCTAATCAGGTCTCATATAATCTTTTCTAATTTTAATTCTATATTTTTTTAATTTAATTTCAAATTTTTCCCTTTCTCTAATATTAAGTATTTAATTTTTTTTCATATAACATTTGGATGGAGTTTAATTTTTTTTCATATAACATTTGGATGGAGTTTAATTTTTTTTCTAATTTAGATCATTCGGGATAATAAATTTCAAGCAGATAAGGCTAGATAGTCAAAGAACCTTTTAACTACTCTTATTCTAAATCATTAAGGCAACAGTTATGGTTTCCATTACGATTCACTCCTTAAATTAAAATTTATAATAGTGATATCATATCGTCAAGGAATGACGGATATAATAAGGGACGTTTGACGGTATTTTTCTTTTTAATAATCAATTAATGAATAACTTCTGGCCTTGTAATAGACATTGGTAAAGCAATAAAAAATTTCTTATTTAATTTCCTGTTATTATATTATATCAAGGAATAAAATTCAAGAATACGAAAATATTACGATGTTTTTATTAATTACAATATAGTGATGACAAGGGAAAGAATGAAAAGCCTTCGGCACATAAGATACACGTTCCGGAGAGAAATATATTTCGAATAGTAACGTCTTTTCTTTTTTTCTTGTTGTTGCTCTATGAACTTTACAATATTGCTTCCCTTACTTAATTACAATTCAGCATTAATTGTTTACAATAATTTTTCATTTTAACTAGAAATGGACTCGAGCACGATAACTGTTTCATTATTCTTAGTACTACTTTCTATGCCAATCCCCTCTTATTCTTGTATATTCTTGCACAACCGCCTATAATATTAGCAAGACGCGCGAGAATTGGAAGTTTGCAAGTTCCGATACACGTTCCTGAACAAACTTTACTAATCAGGCAAATACGCCACTGATATAATAACATCAGATGATCCGCGTCAACGTTAATCCGAAGAAAAATGTGCACACAGACGGGAAAACTAGAAAACTCCTCTGCAGGCGATTTTCCGTTTCTGGAAATCTGAAAATTGAAAATAAGAAAATTTTTCAAATATTTTGCCGAAAGACCGAAGACACGAGAATTTACCCTCTATTCTCCGATTTTTTCAGAATGCTAATCTAGTGGTCCCTCAAATATTCAAACCAACCGAAGAATTAGCTCAATATTTGACATCTGACTATTGTTCATACCACCACCAATAATTAACGTGATAACCATGGTGAACAAGATTAAGAATAAGAAATGCGAGTTTCAAAGTTAATTTTAAATTTGAATTGCTTATTATTTGCTCTCTCTATTATGGCAAAAATTGTCAATGTATTACAATTTCTTAGGTGATCATGGCGCAATGAATATTTCGTCTATCAAGCATCTCCGAATACAGGCAATGCATCTTAATGCAGTATATCCAAGCTCATATCTCTGCGGGAGTTTCTGATAGTGGTACGATTCTTTGTTCTCGACTGAAGAAAAAAGCAACGCTACTTTTCCACGGAAAAAGAAACTCTGCGGAGAAACCCACCGTCCCAAAGCAGCTAACAATTAACTGTTTCGGAGCTCTATTTTGGGCCTTGCGCATATTCTCTGCAGTTGAGGAGGGGTATTCTGCGGCTTGTAATCCGGAGCTAACCGTGGAAGAAGGAAAAAACGAAAAACAGTTCCCGAAAAAGAAATGCACTCCGTTTAAAATCTTCTCCTCAAATTAACAACAGATTTACTGTTTTTCCGTCACGCAAAAATTAATGTGGGGAGTTTTTTTCTGCAGCATCAACTGCGAAGAAATTAAAGTAGAAAGGATCTGGAGAAACTCATCGTTGTCATTTTAGCCAGCAAACAGTGAAAAAAATATGGAGATTATTGCTTTTTCCAGTAATGTTGTTTGTTTTCAAGCAATAAAAAACAACAAAAGAAGAAACTACACAAACAATAACTAGTTTCCCACGAATAAAAACAGAAATTTTGTTTATTGACAACAGCGATCTCTCATGTTTATACTTTCTCGATGATCGTTATTCGATTTTTCAAACATATAAAAAGGTAACAGATTATTCATATTTGATCTCTATCTTGGTTTTGTTTCTTTCTATCATTATTTTATAATTTATATCATAACAATAACAAAACAAAACAAACATATTCAATATGTCTGATCGTTCTGAAAAAGAAACTATTATTGAAGAGCACGTTGCTCAAGATACTAAAGATATCTCAAGTGACTTCAACGAAGTTAACTCTGCTATCTCTACTCCATCTAACAAAACTGATGGTGCTATCTCCAAGATCGACTCCGAAGACATTGACTCTTTCGAAGATGAACCACACCATGCTCCAGTCGCCGCTCCACCAGCTCCAGCTGGTACTAACTGGGGTGTTTGTGTCCTATGTTTCTTAGTTGCTTTCGGTGCTTTCATTGGTGGTTGGGATTCTGGTACCATTGGTGGTTTCGAATCCATGCCTGATTTCTTGAGAAGATTTGGTACTGCTCATCACAATGAAGATGGTACCACTACTTATTACTTACAAAAAGCCAGAACTGGTTTAATTACTTCCATGTATAATGTTGGTTGTGCTTGTGGTGCTTTCACCTTAGGTCGTTTAGGTGATGTTATTGGTAGAAAGAAGGGTTTAACCTTAGCTGCTGGTATCTTCATGGCTGGTGTTATTGTTCAAATCTGTTCTTTCCACGCTTGGTATCAATATATGATCGGTAGAATTGTTGCCGGTTGGGGTTACGGTTTGATTGCTGTCTTGTCTCCAATGTTGATTTCTGAAGTCGCTCCAAAGAACATGAGAGGGGCTTTAGTCTCTTCCTATCAATTAATGTGTACCTTAGGTATTTTCTTAGGTGACTGTTGTGAATTCGGTTGTAAGGGTTATGACAACTCTAGACAATGGAGAATCGGTCTAGGTTTACAATTCGGTTGGTGTTCATTCATGGCTGCTTCCATGGCTTTAGTCCCAGAATCCCCAAGATACTTAGTCGAAAAGGGTTTAATTGAAGAAGCTAAAAGATCTATTTCTAAATCTAACGGTGTTTCCTTAGATGACCCAGTCACTACTTGGGAATTGGATGAAATTCAAGTCGCTGTTGACAAACAAAGAGCTGAAGGTGAATCTACCTGGATGGAAATGTTCTCAATGAAACACAGAAACTTAGAAAGAACTATGAACGGTATTATGTTATTAGCTTTACAACAATTGACTGGTGCTAACTATTTCTTCTACTATGGTACTGCTATTTTCAAGTCTGTTGGTATTCCAGATGGTTTCGAAGCCGCTGTTGTTTTCGGTACTGTCAATTTCTTCTCCACTATCATTGCTTTATTCTTCGTCGATACCTTAGGTAGAAGAAGAGTCTTATTATACGGTGCCTTCGGTATGACTTGTTGTATGGTTGTCTTTGCTTCCGTCGGTGTCAAGTTATTATGGCCAAAGGGTTACAAATCTGGTATCTCTTCTCAAGGTGCTGGTAACTGTATGATTTGTTTCTCCTGTTTCTTCTTATTCTGTTTCGCTACTTCCTGGGCTCCAATTCCTTTCGTCATTATCTCCGAATCCTACTCTTTAAGATGTAAGGCCAAGGGTATGACTTTAGCTACCATTTCTAACCAAATGTGGAATTTCGCCATTGGTTTCTTCACTCCATTTATCACTGGTGCTATTAGATTCGCTTACGGTTACGTCTTCATGGGTTGTATTATCTTCTCATGGGTCTACACTTTCTTGTTAGTCCCAGAAACCAAGGGTTTAGTCTTAGAAGATGTCGATGTTATGTGGGAAGAAGGTACCTTAGCTTGGTTATCTTCCAGTTGGGTTCCACCATCTGAAAGAGGTTCTCAATATGATGCCGATGCCTTAGCCAACGATGACACTCCAATTTACAAGAGAATGTTCGGTGGTAAATAAACTACTTCATAACTTCTTTTGAATTCTAATTTTAATCATCTCATGTTAATGGTATTTTTCCTCTCAATATTTTCTTATTTTATTTTTTTCTTCCTTACAAATTTTCATTAAAAAAAATTCCTTATTCCTTTACCATATGAGATCACTAATTATTTTTTCTCCATTTATGTAAACTAATTTTATGATATCCAAAATTACCATCTAGTTTAATATTACTCTTCAATATTCCATTTTCCTTTTTATTTTATTTTGTCAATTATATTTGCACTAATCATTTATTAACTTCATTTTTATCATTTCTCATTTTAATTAATTTTTTTTGATCAATTTCATTTGATCATATTTCTACTGATTTATAAATTTTTTATAATTTACTTTTAATAAGCATTCTCTTTTTTTCTAATTTTTATTTTTTATTTTGATATTTTTATTATATTTAATCACTTAAAATTGTTTAATGTTCACTCATTACTATTTCAAGACCTGAAATTTTTGAGTGTCAACAAATGTAGCCGTAGGAGTCCAAGAAAGTTAACATCAGATCTAAATAAAAGAAGGTTAAAAGACTCTATTAACAAAACAATAACAGACCCTATAAAAATTATTAACAAAAAAAGGATTATTTAATTACAATTGACCCCTCATTTCTTCTTGACGGATTATATTAAAATAATTAAGTGTAATTTACACATTTCCATTGTTTATTTGAGGGGAACAAATACAATTTATATAGTATATCACTAATCAATTGCTCGGAAGAGAGGTAGCCGGGGTAATTAATGATAGTTATCTTTAATTAATATTTTCTTTATTATGAAATCCATTAGCTACTATAATACTAAATTAATTGTAAATTAAATATCATCTGGCACGATCAATATCAAGGATAATATAAGTTCTACCTGCCATGTTGTTAAGAAATCACGAAATCTCTCAATAACTAGATGTCATACAGAGGTATTCTAAGAGTAGAGCCTACTGTACCCTATAATTATTTGTGAACTTTCACGAAAACATACAAAAGAAAATGGCAGGGCTAACATTTCAATCGATAGTAATGGGCTACATCAATCCGCTAATTTGACATACGTGAGGAGGGTCCCTGTAAGTTTCCAGAGGAGACCTAGGTACGGCGAAGATCTAGCTTCCCATTAATTATGACCTGTTTATCTCCCATGGATAGGAAACTGCCCCATTATGGAGCCAAATCTTCAATATCACAGATCGCTACGGGATCAACTAGATAACCCCCGCAAACTTTGCTGCTATATTTTATTGTGGGGAGGAAAAACAAACGCCAAAAGAAACGGGTCCCTGTTCCCCATTGATTTTTTTCTTTCTTTTTGCTGCGGGAAAACTCTAGGAAAAAGAAACTAAAAAATTTAACGTCTGGCTGCGAAAAACTAAAAATCGGAATAAACCATTATCTCTCTTCATTTCTCCTGTATTGGGAGATTTTTGTCGGATATATTTTCAATAATTTCTTCTTTTTAGTGAATTAACTGCGGGGGCCTTTTTGATTTTCATCAAAAGAAGAAACGTTCTGAATAGTATCTGGGGAAGTGAAAAAAAGCAATTGTATCCTACCAGCAATTAAATCTAAAGCTAGATATGCTGTCTAGTATCGAGGAGAAATCCTGTAGTAGATTTTAAAGTATGGAGTCCCACAGAAATTGGTGGAGGCAGAGGTATGAACTTTTCTTTTGATGGTGATCGAGGAAAAAAATTGCTAATTTCAAGATGTTCTCATCAATTTTTAAACATATATAAAGCACATGTATTTAATGATATGAAATATTATTCATTCACCACTTCTCTCTTATATTTATTCTTTTCTACTATAAAAACCATCCAAAAACAAGATTATTAAATATGTCTGATCATTCAGAAAAAGAAACTATTATTGAAGAGCACATCGCTGACGATGTCAAAGATGTCTCTAGCGACTTTGGCGATGTTAACTCTGCCATTTCCACTCCATCTGGCAACAAACGTTCCGATGAATTATCCAAACTTAACAGTAATGATATCGATTCATTAAGTGAAGAACACATGTCTGGCCATGCTGCTCCACCTGCTCCAAGTGGTACTAACTGGGGTATTTGTATCTTATGTTTCATGGTTGCCTTTGGTGCATTCATCGGTGGTTGGGATTCTGGTACCATTGGTGGTTTCGAATCCATGCCTGATTTCTTAAGAAGATTCGGTACCGCTCACCATAACGCTGATGGTACTACTACTTATTATTTGCAAAAAGCTAGAACTGGTTTAATTACTGCTATGTATAATGTTGGTTGTGCTTGTGGTGCTTTCACTTTAGGTCGTTTAGGTGATGTTATTGGTAGAAAGAAGGGTTTAACCTTAGCTGCTGGTATCTTCATGGCCGGTGTTATCATCCAAATTTGTTCTTTCCATGCTTGGTATCAATATATGATTGGTAGAATTGTTGCTGGTTGGGGTTACGGTTTAATTGCTGTCTTATCTCCAATGTTGATTTCTGAAGTTTCTCCAAAGAACATGAGAGGTTTATTAGTTTCATTATACCAATTGATGTGTACTTTAGGTATCTTCTTAGGTGATTGTTGTGAATTCGGTTGTAAGAACTATGATAACTCTAGACAATGGAGAATCGGTCTAGGTTTACAATTTGCTTGGTGTACTTTTATGGCTGCTTCCATGGCTTTAGTCCCAGAATCCCCAAGATTTTTAGTTGAAAAAGGTTTAATGGAAGAAGCTAAGAGATCTATTGCTAAATCTAATGGTGTTTCCTTAGATGACCCAGTTACTGCTTGGGAATTAGATGAAATCCAAGTTGCTGTTGACAAACAAAGAGCTGAAGGTGAATCTACCTGGATGGAAATGTTCTCAATGAAACACAGAAACTTAGAAAGAACTATGAATGGTATTATGTTATTAGCCTTACAACAATTGACTGGTGCTAACTATTTCTTCTACTATGGTACTACTATTTTCAAGTCTGTTGGTATTCAAGATGGTTTCGAAGCTGCTGTCATTTTCGGTACTGTTAATTTCTTTTCTACTATTATTGCATTATTCTTCGTCGATACCTTAGGTAGAAGAAGAGTCCTATTATACGGTGCCTTCGGTATGACTTGTTGTATGGTTGTCTTTGCTTCCGTCGGTGTCAAGTTATTATGGCCAAAGGGTTACAAATCTGGCGTTGCATCTCAAGGTGCTGGTAACTGTATGATTTGTTTCTCCTGTTTCTTCTTATTCTGTTTCGCTACTTCCTGGGCTCCAATTCCTTTCGTCATTATCTCCGAATCCTACTCTTTAAGATGTAAGGCCAAGGGTATGACTTTAGCTACCATTTCTAACCAAATGTGGAATTTCGCCATTGGTTTCTTCACTCCATTTATCACTGGTGCTATTAGATTCGCTTACGGTTACGTCTTCATGGGTTGTATTATCTTCTCATGGGTCTACACTTTCTTGTTAGTACCAGAAACCAAGGGTTTAGTTCTAGAAGATGTCGATGTTATGTGGGAAGAAGGTACCTTAGCTTGGTTATCTTCCAGTTGGGTTCCACCATCCGAAAGAGGTTCTCAATATGATGCTGATGCCTTAGCCAACGATGACACTCCAATTTACAAGAGAATGTTCGGTGGTAAATAAGCAGCATTTAATTTTTTTTCTCATTACCAATTTATCATGACCATAATTTCCCTTCCCCCCCTTAATTTACATGGAATCGTTTAATCGATCATCGTTATTTTCCCATACTTATCAAGTTACATCTTTTTTATGAACCTTATCAATTTATTCTATCCTTTTTATTTTTTTAATTAACGAAATCTCTCTCTCTGCACTTTATTGTAAACTAGTTTCATTGTCGCCCATCAAGTAATTCTCAACATTGTACCTTAATAATTACATCATAATCATACTTTAATTTATCATGAATTTTTTTATTTATTTTATCACTTTTGGCTTCAAATTTTTAATATTATTTATAATTTATAATTAATAATTCCTCATTTTTTTTAATAAACTTCAAATCAAATTTTATCTTTTGACTACTAAATAAGAATTTTAATATATACCAAGATTTAAAGAAATCAGTGTTACAAGAATTTTTTATTTCTGTCATATCTTTAAAATCTAAAATTGCTTCGTTCAGTTAAAGCATTCCTACTTTCTTATGATTTCCAGATAAATATTAAATGCTTAATTAGATCTTGATATATTCTACAGTTAAATACATTTAAGAGTATTTTTCCATACCAATAATTTAAGAAAATCTAAAAAACAAGTGATGCTCAAACTAATGTATTCATTTCTATCATTTTTTTCAAAGATGCAAATATTATATCGAGTATGATTTCATAACATGTATAATTAATTACAAAGACTCGTATATTTTGAAATCGATCCCTTTGAATTTGTCTATTTTGCGTATTAATCACTCGATATGTTTACCTTTTCTTTAAAATCAATAATATTTTGGAAAGGGTTGAATCCCTTTTGTTTACAATTAATTATAATAACAAACACCAAATTTTTGTTTAATCATGTTGTGAACCTGAATATTTCATATAATGATTCAGGGATATATCTATGGATCTATAAGGCTGAAGTTTGTACCAGGGACTTAATTCTTTAAACCGATTTTGGTAATTTTATTGTTTCTCCGATTTTCCTTTAATTGAAAAATAAATAGAGATAGCGCAGAAACGCAATAATTTCTTTTTATTTTTATCATTGACACCAAATAAAAGCCGGCTCAATAATAATTTCTTATTCCATTAGTCAACTAGTAAAAAAAAAAGAAAAAGAAAAAAACAATAATAACAAATGTCAATAGGATTTTAACGGACCATACGATAGTCATGGCTTATATTATCAATCTTTATCCCATAAATAAGAAAGTAGATTGAAAGGTACACATGTCTTGGTAAATAAAACGCCTTATTAAGATTCGATCTTCACAAGTGTCGGTTCTCTTTTAAAAAAAAGAACTAACCTTCAACATTTATGGCCTAATTCCGGCTTGTATGCTTTATATATCTTAATTTTCTTGTTTTCTCAGCTTAAACAAAAAATATCAAGAAATTAAAAAAATACACTCTCAAAAATTGTTCCGTGGAATACTTGTCTAAGTTCAATAATTCCATGGCTTTAAAAAGAAATTTTATGAAGCCTGTGTTTCAAAACTGTTTAATTAATAACACATGCCTTAGTTTTTCAATATGTTAGAATGATAAGCTATGAAGTTCGATATTTCAAAACAAAATATCTATCATTTCTTTGAATTAATTTGCCGCCCTTAATGACATTGTGAAAAATTCTACGCCATGTGAAAAAGGTGTGCAGTTAAACCAATTTGGCATTTGCCATAACGTATATCATAGTTCGGATTTCTCTCTACTTTGGAGAGTTTCTAGAGTTAGATGATCAATTTAACCGTCATTCCACCAGGCATTTAATGTAAATTTCGTTATCAACAGAAGAACAGCGCCACGATTCAAAAGTGGCGAGTTTCAATTTCCAGTTATTTCTATTCTCCCCACGGAAGCAGAAAGTATTTCCTGTAACAGGAACACAGGATACGTTTTTAATGCGGAGTTCAGCGGAACATACGGAAAAACTATGGCGAGTTCTATGTTTTTCCGTTTGGTTCCCTCTGAGAATAAGCAGTAGAGGAATAAATTGTAAGATTAATGGAGTAATAGCAATAATAATTCTTCCGGCCGGAAAAGATATACATCCATACAAGCCGGATCTTTATGCAATAATATGGAGTTGACCTCTTATTTTTATTAAATGTGGGGAGTTAAATTGTTGCAGAGGGGATTTTTATGCAAAATCAGGAGGCTAGTGCTGCATCATCTTGGTGATAGTAATATTTATTTAATTTATCTGGAGATATTATTTGTTGTTTATACAACAAGAAAACCAGCAGAGTATTCAAAAGGAGTTATTCCATTACTTATTGGAGTAACTTCTTCTAAGTAAGAAGAAGAAAAGTTTAAGAAATTAAACACTTGTATGTTTATCTTCTTATGTAGACACGAAAAGAACGATGGTTTATCTTTTTTGATTTTCATTTCTTTTTATTTTTTGGATCATTTGTTCAATATATATAAGGGCACCTAGTCTTATCAATCTTGAGGTAAGTTTTGTTTGTATCTCTCTTTATTATTTTTAATTTCTAATTTCATTCATAAGTATAATAATAATAAAACAACATTTACAAAATGTCAGGTCAAAATTCTGAGAAAGAAACGATTATAGAGGAAGACATTGCCTCTAAGAATATTACTCATGAATTTGATGAAATTAATTCCGCTATTTCAACACCATCCAATAAAACTGATGGTGATATTTCTAAAGTAGACACAGAAGAACTTGATTCCTTCAATGAAGAACATCACCAGATTCAAGAAGCTCCACCAAAGCCAGCCGGAACTAACTGGGGTGTCTGTGTCTTATGTTTCATGGTTGCCTTTGGTGCATTCATCGGTGGTTGGGATTCTGGTACCATTGGTGGTTTCGAATCCATGCCTGATTTCTTAAGAAGATTCGGTACCGCTCACCATAACGCTGATGGTACTACTACGTACTATTTGCAAAAAGCTAGAACTGGTTTAATCACTTCCATGTATAATGTTGGTTGTGCCGGTGGTGCTTTTACTTTAGGTCGTTTAGGTGATATTATCGGTAGAAAGAAGGGTTTAACCTTAGCTGCTGGTATCTTCATGGCTGGTGTTATTGTTCAAATCTGTTCTTTCCATGCTTGGTATCAATATATGATTGGTAGAATTGTTGCTGGCTGGGGTTACGGTTTGATTGCTGTCTTGTCTCCTATG
Source organism: Yueomyces sinensis (assembly GCA_030581855.1). Taxonomy (NCBI): domain Eukaryota; kingdom Fungi; phylum Ascomycota; class Saccharomycetes; order Saccharomycetales; family Saccharomycetaceae; genus Yueomyces; species Yueomyces sinensis. Next base: position 205,771 of record JAKTVU010000019.1, read on the forward strand.
TTGATTTCTGAAGTCGCTCCAAAGAATATGAGAGGTGCTATGGTTTCTTCTTATCAATTGATGTGTACTTTAGGTATCTTCTTAGGTGATTGTTGTGAATTTGGTTGTAAGAACTATGATAACTCTAGACAATGGAGAATAGGTCTAGGTTTACAATTTGCTTGGTGTTCATTCATGGCTGCTTCCATGGCTTTAGTCCCAGAATCCCCAAGATTCTTAGTTGAAAAGGGTAGAATCGAAGAAGCTAAAAGATCTATTGCCAGATCTAATGCAGTATCTCTTGATGACCCAGTCACTGCTTGGGAATTAGATGAAATTCAAGTCGCTGTTGACAAGCAAAGAGCTGAAGGTGAATCTTCTTGGGCAGAAATGTTCTCTATGAAGCACAGAAACTTACAAAGAACTATGAACGGTATTATGTTATTAGCTTTACAACAATTGACTGGTGCTAATTATTTCTTCTACTATGGTACCACCGTTTTCAAGTCTGTTGGTATCCAAGATGGTTTCGAAGCCGCTATTGTTTTCGGTACTGTCAATTTCTTCTCCACTATCATTGCTTTATTCTTTGTTGATTCTTTAGGTAGAAGAAGATGTTTATTATACGGTGCTTTCGGTATGGCTTCCTGTATGGTTGTTTTCGCCTCTGTTGGTGTCAAGTTATTATGGCCAAAGGGTTACAAATCTGGTATCTCTTCTCAAGGTGCTGGTAACTGTATGATTTGTTTCTCCTGTTTCTTCTTATTCTGTTTCGCTACTTCCTGGGCTCCAATTCCTTTCGTCATTATCTCCGAATCCTACTCTTTAAGATGTAAGGCCAAGGGTATGACTTTAGCTACCATTTCTAACCAAATGTGGAATTTCGCCATTGGTTTCTTCACTCCATTTATCACTGGTGCTATTAGATTCGCTTACGGTTACGTCTTCATGGGTTGTATTATCTTCTCATGGGTCTACACTTTCTTGTTAGTTCCAGAAACCAAGGGTTTAGTCTTAGAAGATGTTGATGTTATGTGGGAAGAAGGTGTTCTACCATGGTTATCTTCCAGTTGGGTTCCACCAGCCGAAAGAGGTTCTTCATATGATGCTACTGCTTTAGCTGAAGATGACAGACCATTCTACAAGAAAATGTTCGGTTCCAGATAATTTCTTCCTATAAATTAAATTATTACTTTTCTTTTTGATTGAACTTTACATTCAGCATTCGCATTCATTTTTTTCAATTTTTATTATTCTGACATATTTTTTATTTTCCTCCAAATTTTTTTAACGAAACCACTGTTACGACTACGATAATTTTTTCATGTTTTTAGAATTCCTTTTCACATCTTTTTTTTTTGTTTTGCTTTGTTATTTCTCCTCTCCTCATTTTATTAATTTTTATTTTCTGAATATCCTGATTTTTCTTTCCCTATATGTTTTTAAAATCTCATTTTAACGTATTTCTCTAATTTCCCCTCTCAATTCATTTTTATTATATTACTCTATTATTCTTGGGAATGATATCATTTTTATTATCTTTTATTATTTCTATTTTCTATTCCAATTTTTTTTTCTATCTCCCATAAATTTATTATATCTGCCCTTTAGTCACTTATCTATATATTTTATAAAGCATTATTACATCATATAATTTTATATATTACCTTTTAAAAATATTTTAAACCCATTATATTATTATATCTTCGAATTTTTGAATATTTCTTTTAAAATTATCAATTTGACTTCAATAATAATTTGACTAATTTGGATAATTGCGATGACTACTACTCTTACAAGATTCACGATGTTTCTTCCCCGTATATTTCCTTTCCCCGGTTTTGTTAGATTTCGGAGTTGTAGATTAAAGCGAGAATGTTTCAAGCGGCATTGAGAAAAAAATAAATCAATAATGATTTGCCACTTAAACAACGATTAGAAAAGATATATTGATGGTGTAAACTTTATTGAATAGTTATTCTAATAGAATCTACTCGATCGTTTCAATTAAACATCTGTTTGAAATTTCAATTGATATGAATATTGAAACTAAGCGGTAAATTACGCATCCTAATTTTCTAGTATTATTTGCTTCAGCTACAATAAGATAAAATGATATCTCAATACCTTCATTTAAATACTCAATTTATTTTAAAATTATATTCAATTGTGTTTTATAACAAACAAAGATCCAATTAATAATTTACAAAGAAGAGATTAGAAAAGAATAACTTTATTATGACAAGACCAAGATAAATACTGTAAGAGTATCAATGTCCGAAAACACTAATAAGTTTAGGGGTTATCGTCAATAGCTAATTATAATAAAATAAACTCTGTAATCGCGTAATGAAAAGTACAGCGAAACTGTTTATAATTTTTTTAATTAGTAGTGGCTATGCATTTCGGTTAGTTTTCAATATGAATATCTTTATTTTTTTACTACATTTAAAAAATAAAATAGAAGGACCCAAAAGCCATTGAGAATAATTCAATTACTATGAGTCTTTATTTGCATCAATACAATAAATGAATATTGTGAACCGAAAAAAGTGGAGAGTATTCCATTATTAACCGACCATCCCTCTAAATAAACTGTCGAAAAGTTGTAATTCACTTGAAACACAACACAGATTGACATAATTGACGTACCACTTACAAAATTTAAAGATATTTCTCATAATTTCAAATATACGGTTTTGTGAATACGTGTAAACAATATTATTAAAAATCGCTAATTTCTGCATCACTGTCGAGCACTTATCTAGACTCATCTAAGAACTGGCCTTCGAGAATTCGAAAATATTTCAGCTCTTCTAGGATATGATCTAAATACACCAGCAATTCAGGTAACTGTTAATGCCTCATACAGTAACCAAGGGCTGAAAAATAAACCCCGAAAGGGCACGAATCTAATAATTAGGGGAATGCTTCTTGGTCAAATTTTGTGCTGGCTCCATCTTGCAGTTGCCAAATGTAACGTGTTGCGTTCCGGAAATGTGCAAAACAAAAACAAATATCCGTAAATAGTAACTGGTCTTTTTGTCAACTTTCCCTTCGGCCGGTACTTTTTTTCCAATATTCCATATCACCGGTGATATGGAATGCCGAATACAGATATGCATTTCCTGTTTAGGCACGAGATCCCTGGGCCTGAGACCACGAATCTGATGGACTTAGATGGATAAAACACAGTGAGGAGTTCCGGAACAACCAGCAGGCCCTCACAAGACACGGTCCTTCACAGTATGTCACCAGAGTCTTCTGCATGAGACATAGAATAGCCTTGCAGAGAGTCTCAAATTTTCCCCTTCAGTTGCAAAAGAAACTAATGTAGAAATGAGTATACGGTAAGATATAAAAAGAAAAATCGATGGTATACACAGAGCTTGTCGCAGGCCACTAATTAATAAGATGGTTGGTATTAGGTAAAGCTAGTTATGTCAGTGTTAGTAGTAGTATCCAAGAAATATTCGTAGGAGATGGGTATTAATTCTCGTGTTCCTACAGTAATTTGAGTCTCCCAACAGAATGATTTATTTACTAAAAGACTAAAGATGTTGTTTACAAATATACATTTACAGTCTATGGCAAATGTAGATCTGGGGTTTTCAGAAGAATAACACCTCAATACAAGATATATTCGCGATTTTGACGAATTGTTTTCCTCGAATTTTAATTATTCGAATTATCCTACTTTTTTGAAGTATATAAACTGGTAAATTATCATCTTTTATCAAATTTGAATTCACATACTTATTTTTCTTTTTCAATTAGTTATTTTAATTCAAGAACAAACAAAATCAATAAAATTTGAATATCAAACAATAATCAAAATGTCTGAAATTCATTCAGAAAAAGAAACTATTTTAGAACAAGAACATGCTGATGCTATAAGCAATGATTCTCAAGAATTCGGTGAAATTAACTCTGCCATCTCCACTCCTTCAGAAAAATCTGCTGGTGATATCTCCAAGGATGATATTTCTGGTGAGATCGACTCTCTAGAAGAACCACATCATTCATCACGTATGGTTGCCCCACCAAAACCATCTGGTACCAACTGGGGTGTCTGTGTCTTATGTATCATGGTTGCCTTCGGTGGTTACATTGGTGGTTGGGATTCTGGTACCATTGGTGGTTTCGAATCCATGCCTGATTTCTTGAGAAGATTCGGT